>JAFVLL020037697.1:0-63556 GCA_021397915.2 Tor tambroides | reverse complement strand
TTTAATATATAACACTATTTACATCAGTGACTTTTTGTTGTCAACCTGTCTGACAGATTCAGGTGGACGAGAATGGCAAGATAGTAGACGCCAGATTCAAAACATTTGGCTGTGGCTCAGCCATTGCTTCCAGCTCACTGGCCACAGAGTGGGTGAAAGGAAAATCGGTGAGTCATTGTGACTCAGACCATTGCATAAATTCAGTGTGATCAGATTATCTCATTGTGCTTCATATTTGTTCTCTCAAGCATTCCTACCAACATTTCAGTGTTCTCTTTTTCTATGTACAGATTGATGAAGCCCTGAAAATCAAAAACACTGAGATTGCCAAAGAACTTTGTTTACCACCAGTCAAACTTCATTGCTCTAGTAAGTGTATCAAAATGGCTGTTTGAGGTTGTAAACATGTTGATGGCATCAAAAAAAAAAAAACATCAAATACTCTGATTTCATAAACCTGTTTTTCTCTCTCTCTCTCTCTCTCAGTGCTTGCAGAGGATGCTATCAAGGCTGCATTAGCAGACTACAGACTCAAACAGAAGGATGACAAGGAAACATTGGCGGAAGCTCGAAATTAATGTCCTCATTGACAGACGAGTCACTGTCACCCACTCTCATTGTGACTCATAAAATTGTGGTTTAATGCTTTGAGGATAAAACACATTAGCCAGTGTATACCATTGTTACTCTATTCACACTGCCTTTTGTGTTGCTGGTTTGAAGTGGCTTGCATTTACAGACTGTGAAGGTCTTTTGGATTAAAGTTTTCTCCTGTATCTCTGAATCACGCACATTTAAAAACTCTTTATTTCCTAAAGTTCTCATACTCTCACATGAAATGTCAGATGCATACTACTGCAAAGTCTGTAAATGTTCTCTACTACACTTTATAAAAAGGAAAGTAGGGGATTTTAAAAATGTCGATGTTTAGATTTTCAGAGGGATCATTATAGTTTTGGCAGTGATTTTAAGCAGAAAAAAACAAAAAAACAAATTTGACTTTGGTGCTGTATTATTTGTTGCAAAAACTTAATAAAGCTGTAAATATTCATGTTGCGTTATCCATTTTGTATTATTCTCTACACAAAACATTTGCTATAATACAGGTCATGAATGTGTGCTAATGTCTCCTTGAACCTGTGGAAGTGGTGCAACTCTCAGATTTCTTAGAAGGATGTTCTTCAGTACCAAAAGCACTGTAAGCATCAGCAGTCCTGTAAGCACACAAAGAACAGCCAGGATCGCAATGAGCGCCGGGTCACTGGACTGTAGTATCGTCCGAGGAGTGAGTTCAAAGGTCAATGAACCAGTAGATGTGACAGTGGCTGATGCTCCTGGTGGCTTACCTGTTGAATTCTCCACACAACCAGCTTCTGCCTCTGTGGCTGGACTGTAGGGTACTTGGGTGGACTGGGTTATAAAAGATGTCAAATTTAGAGATAGGCAGTCTTCATAGCTTAGTCTCTCTAAGGTGGGCTGATCTGACCCAAAAAAGGACCTTGATATTGCGATCTCAGGTAGTTTTGAAGACTCTTGACATCTGAAAGAACTCGTGTTGCAAGCAGTGTCAGATCTAACCAACATAGATGCACTTGTAGTCTGTTCTATATGACTTTTGACCACTTTCCCAGACTCCGTATTCACTGATGTTGATATTCTCTCAACAGGCTTAAAAAGTTTTGGGCAGATGGCCATGACTGACAGAGTTAATAACAACTTCTGTGCGAGATGCAAAGGAGCTGTACATACTAGATCCGTCGCCATCCGTAACCTGTCCGTCAGAAGCCACTTATAAAGATACAAGATGTCACATTCACAGACCCACTGGTTATTGGCTAGCTCCACTGATCTGAGACGGGACAATCCATCAAAAGCCCGCTCGGGTATAGAGCGCAAACAGTTACTGTTAATCTTTAACACTTGCAGGTTCACCAGTGCACCCAAAGAGGACAGATCTAGGGTAGATATGCAGTTCGCTGACACATCCAGGTGTATTAGCGAAGAAGGCAGGTATGGTGGCAGACGAGACAATCTGTTCCCCTTCAGAATCAACATCCTCAGTCTGGTCAGACCTTGCAGTGCCCCCGGCTGAATTGCTCGTATCCGGTTATCCTCCAGATCCAAGCGTGTGAGGTTCCCGAGCTGCCTCAGAGACCCAGCGGTAATGTAGGTGATCTGGTTCTCCTGAAGCTGAAGAGTCTCCAGACTTGACGGAAGCCCACGAGGAAAACGGACCAGTTGGTTGTGGCTGAGGCTCAGCTCCTGCAGGCCAGAATACGGCTGGAACACATTATCCACGTTGCAGAGCCGATTCCGGGCTACAGAGAGGACGGCAGTGCTTAGGGGGACGGTGCGAGGCAGAGTATGCAGGCCAAGAGACTCGCACAGAACCAGAGCACCAGGACTGGGACAGCAGCAGCCTTTGGGGCAGGGGGACACAACAAGGCCAGCAAGGAGAGACGAACAGAGATACAACAAGAGACAGCAGAGAAGACTAGGACGCATGGCTCACTTGAAGGAAAAGATCGAGAGGGATGGATAAAGGAAAGAGGAAAGTAGAAGTTAGTAACTGCTTTTCATTTACTCCAAATGAATCAGCTGAGCAAAATTAATTACCATGATGGACTCTGCAGCTCCTCCAGGACGTATTTCCTTTCTTGAGCTCGACTCCTAACGCGTTATCAAACGTGTGACATAGGGATGTGGTACTCACCATTCTTGCCCTGTCTCAGCTGACCCTTTGCTTTCACTTTATCTGCGACACGTCTTGAACCTCTTCACTCTTTCCTCATGTCCCTTCCAGAGAACAGTCCGTGCTCACCCTGAAAATTCTGGGTAGCGGCCCATCAAACTTTAATGGCAGCCTTAAGGTTTTGAGTTACCTGTTTTGTATCTTCTTCGCAATGCAAATTAATTGGGCACTCCACTTGCTTTTCCCATGACAAAGCAAAGCTGCACTGGGTTAGTAGAGTAGTTTTCTGATAGGAAACACATTCAATAACCATTCTGTGCAGGGAATATGTTTTTTGACCATCTGAAGAACAAAACTAGGTGAATTAAAGGTAAGCTATAGAGTTACGCTAACCATAGCAAAATCATGTTCAAGTCTGCATCTAATTGTTCAGGAGTGAAGAGAGCTCACTCTCACCCAAAGTGAAGTGAAAGCAGTGTGTATTTCCAGAATTATTTAGCACCTTGTGGACAAAAGTGGGGAGAATTCGACCTTGAGCTACAGATCTTTTTCGGGGCTCAAGTTTCTGGCTTTACTGCATATCTTTGATGTCTACTCTTTGGTGACTACATGCTACCAACACTTGGCCTTGTGCCATGGCAGTGGGGTTTAATTTCAGTTATGAGGCTAATTTGCATTCAGCTGGCTATTAATCAATGATAGGCTGATAACATCATTGTAACAAAAGCTGCATGTAGTTAAAGAGGTGTGAGGATTGTTTTTCTGGAAAAACAACTTGCATGAATTAATTCACCCATGATTCCACTTCTGAATGAAGTTGGATAATCTATAGTGGGTAAATCTTGGGGATTTTGAAGTTGTCCATAAAAAATTTAATATTAACAATGTAACAATGATTGTCCGGTTCTATCGCAACCAGTATATTTCCATTGAGGCCGGATATGTCCAGATCTCTCTGAGAGCCTGTCGGAACGAGCTTCTGAAATATTGATTGGACATTGTGTGGATGTGACAAAAGCTCTGTAGCTGCCGCCATTATGCTCCGTTGGCTTCTGTTGCTGGGGCTCTTGAGTTTCATATGCTTCAGCCAAGCCAATGCAATTTTTTTGACAAAACCTCACCGTTCAAGACAAACAGAGAGAATAAAAGAAATTGGTAACATTTATAGTTACAAAAATGTTCCATTTCAAATAAATGCCGTTCTTTTGAACTTTTTATTCAAACAATACTGAAAACAAATATATGTTGTGATTTCCACAAAAATATTAAGTAGTACAGCTTTTTGACATTGATAAGAAATGTTTCCTGAGCACCAAATCTGCATATCAGCACGATTTCTGAAAGAATCATGTAATACTAAAGGATGGAGTAACGGCTGCTGAAATTGTGAAATAGTTATGTGTTTTTACTGTATTTTTAAACAAATAAATACAGCCTCAGTGATCTTAAAAGACTTCTTTCAAAAACAAACTATACAGACCCCAAACTTTTGAATAGTAGTGTATCTGTATCTCTGAAACAATTCATTTATTTGGAACCGAGCAGAGGAGTTCATTTTCAGAGTTTATTTTTCCTTATGACAAAACACACCAGACAAAATGTTAACTAATTAGATCCAATACTGAGGAAAGTCATGAAGTTTGGATAAAATAACAGCAATCATGTATACAACACCTGATAACAGCTTCGGAAAATACAGCATAAATTACGGGTTACCATGCATATAGACATTTCATATGTAAAATATAACTGAAAGGAAAGTGGTCAGAAAAAGATGTTTTCTTAAGCCTCTCAAAAGTAGAAAGTGATTCACAAAATAGTTTCAAGTGTTATTTTCCATATGAGTAATAAAAATATCAACTCGCAGTTTTTTTCTTTATTTAGCACACTAATTTTTCAAGAAACACAAAATGAGTTGAATAAACATGTTTTTTCCACTCTTCCTCTGATGGCACATACACAGGTTGCAACAAAGCAAAGCAACAAGAACACAAAGAGTAAGAGTTTGGGCATCACATCTACCAAAAGATTTATATCTACCAGTAGAAAAAGTTTGGGACCAAGGTCATTCCTGCCCGTAACAGAAAAAGCTCTCACGCTGTGGTGTGATTGGCCTTTTTGAGGTGGCACGTACAGACCAGAGGCTGACTAGAGGTCACATTTGAGGTGGTAGGCTGAGGCTCCTCTTTCTTCTTGGGCTCGTCTTTCTGCATCTCCACCTCTTCAACATCCTCCACCTTTTGGACCTCTTTTGGCTTGGGCCGGGGGTCTTTTCCTTCCTTCTCACCCACCAGTGCTTTAGTGGGTTCCCGTAGGGCCTTTGCGGTTGTGGTCTTACCTTCCTGAATCTGGTTATGTGGTTTCTCCATAGCTTTACTAGGTTGGCTCATGTATTTCCTGGGTGTGTAGGTCTTTGGAGGATAGTAGGCCTCAAGCTTGCGTTTGTGGCTCATCGCTGAAGCACAGCAGACGATGAAGATGATGACTACCAATAGAGAGGTCACGACAATGATGAGAAGCAAGTTCTCCTTCAGGAAGTCCACCACCTGGTTGAAAAGGAAGTCTCTGATGCGGATGAAAGTGGCTGTTATGTTGGGAGGAGGTGAGGGGGATGGAGGAACATGGGTGGTACGAGCGATGGGAAAGATGAGCTCGGGTTCATCCCCGCTACCCTCCATTGACACGTTGAATGGGGCGGGCTTGGCGAAGCAACTGCTGCCCCACAGAGCAGTCAGGAGCAGGCAAACCAAGCGCAGACAGAGTGACATGCTTCCTCTAAAAACCTGAAAGAAAATGGACAGATGTGGCCGTTACTAGTCATTCCCAACAGAAACAGGAAAAATAAATCAGCATTTTGTTTCATGAAGGTGGTTACAGCAGTTTTTTAATACGTATTTGGAGGATCATAACACTTTACGGTAATTTTATTTTAAGGTGTCCTTGTTACACATATTACACAAACTTACTACTATAATAATTAATTATGCATAATTACATGCAAGTAACCCTAAGACAAACCCTAATCCTAAAACCAAACCATATAGTAAGTACATGTAGTTAATAAATATTACTCAGTACTTAAATGTATAATTACACTGTAACAAGGACACCTTATAATTAAGTGTAAACCACTTTACAATAAGGTCCCGTTGATTAACATTAGTTAATGCATCAACTAACAATGAGCAATACATTTGTTCAACTGTTTGTTGTTAGTGCATCTTTGCTCAGGTCCATCAAATAATATTAAGAGATGCAACTTTTGATTTTAATATTGTAGAAGTAAATGCTGAAAATAACATTAACTAAGATTACTAAATGCTTTAGAAGCATTTTTCATTACTTCACGTTAACTAATGTTAAGTGGAAACTTATTGTAAAACGTTACCAAGAAGTTGTATTTTTTAAAAAAAAAAAAAAAACATAAGTTAAAAAAAAATATATATATTTTTTTTTTTTTATATTTTTTGACCAATAAAAGTAAAAATAAATGATAAATACATAAGTAAATAAATAAAATCAAAATGTGTCAAACAGAATAACACCAAAATAAAAAAATAAATAAAAACAAATCAAAAAATATCCAGAAAGTACTATGGCATTTTTTCTTTATGTACCATGGTATTTTTAGAAGTACCTTGGAGTACTAGTATTAATATACCATGGTATTATTATTTGTTTAAATCTCTTTTTTTAAGCTCATTTGGTAATTAATGAATTTGTATTGTATTGCAAGGTTCATAGAGGTCTTTGCATCATATTATGTAGACTGCAATATAATGAACATTTTTCCACTTTCAGTGATGGTAAATAGTTGGATAGTGCCTATACCTACTCACACAGAGCTACTATCTGTATTATCGGTACTATCAATTTTCTGTGAATCACAGGAAGTAAGACGCTTGTATCACACACGTCGCTGTAGACTCTCTACAGAAGAGCATATTTTCATGTTTCTGTTTCCTCACAGGAGAGGAGCTATTCCTGTTACATGCAGTCATTACTTATTTGGGGTGGAGGCAAAGGGAGTCTAGGCCTGCTTTGTAATTTCCCTGCCTGGCTGATGCCACCCGCTCACCACAGAAAAGCAAAAGCAAGGCCAGATATATATTTGTGAGGGTGCAGCAAGCCGTGGGAGAGCCGCAGCTCACAGGCCTGTATTTACAGCCCAGCTGCAATGAGACAGGCCACAGACCAGCGAGACTATTTCTGCACTGCTCAAGAACACACACATCATATTCATATACTTTACCCATCGTCAAGACTCTGCATTACGGGTGGACTAATTTAGAAATCGTTCATGCTAGAAGTAAATCATTTTTATATTTATTAAAAAGTAAAGGATGGACAAGCTACTTTAACCAGTAGCAGGTTAGGTTTGAAGGGAAATTCCCAAATGAACACTATCAGAATTGGCAGTGTAAACCACATACTGACTACTATCCAGTACAGTCAGATACCCTACAAATGCCTTTACTTCTTTAAAACCTATTTTTATAAAACCTTTCCCCCTTAGTGCCGACCACACTGACTAAGCCTCAGCTCTGACCACATTCTCTGTTCTGCTAATCAGAAGGCATTGCCCTCAATCACTTGTACAATTTTGTATTAGTGAACAAGGTGAGGTAATAATCCCAGCAATGTGTTGCAGTAATGTTCCTTAGATTAAGAAAGCAAACACAGGAAGCATCTGCCAAATGAATCCAAATAGAATATGTGGTATCCTCTGTGCAGACCGCAAAAATAAAATAAGGATACATATTTTTACAATAAAATAAGAAATGCAAAAATATGTATCCTGTGTGTAGATTGCATCAAAATAAAAGAAAGAAAAATTATATTTTATATATTTAAGAAACTTTATGTAAAGCGTAAACAAAGGACAGTGAAATATGGACGCAAAAGTGAACATTCACTTGCATATCACAAAATATCAATATAAGGCCAAGGTTTTTTTTTTTTTTTTATAAATAGATAGTACATATATTTCATGTGAAATGTTGGTTAAAGACCAGTGGGTTAAAAGCAATACAATTATATAGAAAAGCAGAGGTGGTTCTAATAAAAGATCTGGCACCATTGGTTTGCAGATACTGGTATTTGATGTTTTGCATTTATTCCTAAATACTTTTTGAGGCCACTGTATCAGAAAAACATGAAACTCATCAGAATTTTATCAAGCATTATTGCGTGACGCTGATACAAATTCATTTTAAATAAGAGCTGACATCTAAAGTGTGCAAACAAATTATTTATAACGTGAAAGCAAAACATCAAATAAACTCAATGAAGGAAACGTAAAAATACTCACTGCTGGTGTTACTTCCTGTCTCTGATGCACTTTGACAACACTTCAAGTTACAGGTATGCAAAATAAATAAAGACAAATACAGTTGTGAAAGAAAAAAAGCTGCCTGTGCGTTGTCCTGAAAGGCTTATGGAAGCTTCTGGCTGTGTGGGGTTTCCTAAAAAAAATCAGGATAATTGCACAAGGACATTTCCCTCCCCTCTTGCTCCATCTCCTCCCTTTTTCTGTCCTTCTCTTTCTCTCCTCTATAGAACACGGATGGAAGCATGGGACAAGGACAATCCAGCTATTCACCAAACTAAAAACAAGTCAGATGTTACAAAATAACATATTTGGCTGTAAAAATCGCTTCACTATCACCGTATCCTGTAAAAGTCATTTTTATTTATTAACATCAGAGACTGATCTGCTATTCATCATTGCATGCTATTTATCTTTTTGTTTATCTTCACAATTTTTTATATTCTTCAGAAACTACTTTCCACTGAAGTCACATAGCAATGTAAAAAAAATTAACCAAAGGTTAAATTGCTACTTTGGCATTGTTTTATTCTCGTTAGGTCTGGCTCAATTCAGGTATGTGTAGTAACACCCACTTTTTTCCTGATCCAATTTATTCCCAGTGGATCCAACCAAGAAATGCTGTATGTCACATTACAGTGTAAAGACTTTCCACCTACTTTAACTTGTACAATTGTAAGAATAATAATTTCAGCTAATTTTTAAAAATCTTGTTTAGTTGAATCTCATATAACAAACATAAAAATGGGTTGCATATGGCAATTCACATTGACTTTAAAATGTAAGAGGTCCAAGGCACTTCAATGATTTATTTAACATTTATAAAATTAGTTTGGGTAACAATAACTGGGTTATCGCTGCACGATGACTTTATTTCATTTTGCACAACATTCAGTTGCCTTCACATATAGAATTTACATAGAAAATGCCTATTATACAGCAGAAAAAGAAAAAAAAAAAAACTACAAAAATACAACAGTACAAATAAACTAAACGCAAACTGAAAAAATATTTTGCTGACTACCTATTGGTTTCCACAGTGTTACTCTAGTAGGCTTTGGCCATTTTTTTAAATTCACACAAAAGGAAAGTGTGTAATTTCTGTGCAAAAGCTAAATTCTTTCTGGGTAAATGTGAAAGCATGTATTTTATGTACATTTGCAATGATAACATGTTATATTCAGACTGTGATAATCTCCAACATCACTCTGTTTGAGTAAATTATATAGCACTATCTGAACCACAGACTGGAATAGACTATATTCAGCAATATATTCTGCCAAGCCCTACTAATGCCTGAGCTCCTCAGAGAACGTAGTAGTACAATATCGCATATAACATTCAAACCTCTTTGCACTTACAAAAACAATTAAATGTTCCACTGATTAAATAAAAGATGTGGATTATTGTACAGCAAATCATAAAATGCTTGTTTTAAATGCCAGGCATCAGATTATTGAACTTCATTGAGAGAAAACTGATAAACATGTACCACAGATTTACTGTGTATTGTACTGACAGTGCAAACCATTCTAGAGCTGGGTTTGGGTCAAACCTGAGCACTGACTTAATGTTTGAGAGCAACTAAATCCCATGATGCATCCTGTTTCTCAGTGCATACGGGTCTAAACTTCTAAAGAGGGCCCTCGGTATCAGGAAGAAAGCTGTTTAGAGTGAGATTATCTTCATCAGGATCTCCATCCTCAGTAGGGATCAACGCTCCATTACTTTTGGGATGACGTCTTGGCTTTGGAACCGGGTGATCGGTGTCGTTCATCAGGGCAGAAATGCAGACCATCTCAGTCTCCTGAAGAAGATGCGCCTTATGCCTGTATCTGTATCCCGAGAGTTTGGTAGCCAGGCAGATGGTGCTAATGATAAAGACGGTGGTCAACGCAGCCATCGAGGCGATGGCGATGAGGCAACGACTAACAAGTCCGTCCCCTTGAGAAGAGGCAGTGGAACATGAGTGGGTCGTGGCTTTGGTTGAGGTACCTGGAGTGGTAAGTGTTTTTGAATCTGTGGACATTCTTGTCGTCGCTGCTGTCGTGTGCTTCTCTGTTACCTTACCGGGCTCCAGCGACGTAGGAAATGTGGGGGCAGAACTTCCTACATGTGAAATGTATCCAGTACTGTTATTTATTGTGGGAAGTTGGGTGTGAAAAGTACTCTCGTTATTTGTCGACTGGTAGACTGTCAGGTTCTCGGTTCCTGCAGAGGAGCTTTGTTGGGTGTGGTTCAAATCTGGAGCATGGTGGTAATCTGTAGTTGCTGAGATATTTAAATCAGGTATTACAGTTACTGTCTGTAACGTACTCGAAGCCTTCAAAGTTTCCACAGTGGTGCTTGTTGCATTCTCGGCTTGAGCTACGGTTGCTGTACTGTGTGTCTCGTTGGTGTTTATCGTTGTCACATTGTGACTAATTTCCCTTTTCATCCTAAGAGATCTTGACGTGACTGAACTGCTCAAAGTCAGCAGCAAAACAAGAACTGCTAAACACCCAAGTCCGTTAATCACCATCGCCATCTGCACAAAAACGACAGAGAAGGTTGCAATAGTGTTTTGTTTGTTGTATATTGAGGAAGAACAACAATGGAAGAACAAAACACCTCATTGCTGCCTACAAATGGGTTGCTCGTAACAAGGTTAAGTTTGTGACTATAGCATGTGGTTACACCATTACTTCCTTTCAGCTGACAAAGTGTCATTGTTTTATAGCTATCCACACTTAAGTACTTAAGTTTAAAATATATCACAATTACAGTTATGATCACACTTCATGAAATCTTTAACAGTTTACTCGCAGATATTTAGTCACGTACACTCCACAGTTGATGGATTTCAAAAATCACCACACTGTATGAACCTAACATCTGATTGTAGACACAAAATTTGTTAAGGCAGAATTCAAATAGAAAATAAAAGTACGTACCATCCGTTTCTACCGTTGATCTGGAGTTGAATGGAACGTTAGGCCCCCTCACACACTCACAATGCAATGTCGCAAAACCTACTCGCTGCAAAAAATACAGGAAGTCAAACCTCATGAAGCGTCAGGCTAAAGCTGAGGTTCTCAAACTGTGACGCAAACACAAATGAGCAAGAGAGAGACTTAAATATCACATCTTAGTTCCCTAAAACACTAAGTCAGAACCTGTAACCAAACCATGCTTCCACAAAAAGAGGTTTAATAATTAGAGAGAAAAAAAGACAGAGACAAAGGCCAATGATTCAGTTTATTTTTTATTTTTCTGGTAATCAGTAAGACTCTTTATACTTGAAGCAGATGAAAGAACAAAAATGGAACAGTTATGCACAAAATGGAATTTCTAGATCTCCTTCCTTTCGATTCTTATTTCATTTTATCATTGGAAACATTAAAGGCTCACAGTGCGCATAATGATACGGGGAAAATGGGGAATTCTTTAAAACCATCAAACTCCAAATGATGGACAAACACCTTCCTACAGCCAAAGAAAAAAAAAAAAAAAAGCGCAAAGGAAAACTAAAAAAATATATTTACAAAGCATCAAAATAAATCACTTACATCCAGCCTTCTTCCTGCATTATCTTTTCAACCTACAAAAATCCCTTTTCACTTCAATCATTCACTCCTTTGAAAGCACACGCTCGAGGCTGCATCACAGATGCCTCCCGAGGCCACTTAAACACTCAATATGGATCCATCGCACAGCTTGGCACATCTGTACCCATAAACACGGCCCCTACATTTTCAAACCCTTCACTTTAAAACTTCACCAAGAAAAGAGAGAGCGAAAGCGAGAGAATGACATCAGAGGTACTGAGTTGTCGCTGCCAGACAAAGATCTGAAGCCTCGTTTCAAATGAAGTTCTTGTAGGTCACGTAAAGACGGTGGCTATTTTAGACGAAAAAGCATGTGGAGGAGGGAAGATACTTTTCAGAATCTATGAAAGAGGCACTAGGTAGTGATGCGAACTGAAATGAGATATGTAGAAGCATCAAAACGAAAACCACAAGAGAACGCTCTGACGAAGGATGTAGCCAAAGCAATCTGAACAACAGAATCACAGTTTCCTCTCTTCCTGGCATGGCCAAGCTCAAAAAAAAAAAAAAAAAAAAAAGCCAGTTGTCATCAGCTCAAACTTGTGGCGCACACAAAACATTCGTGAAATCATCATCTAGACGTGAGCCGTCCCTGGAGAGAACTGGTTCTGCTTGACTGGGAGAGCAAGAGAGACAGTGCATCGCAAAAGAGCTTATTAGGAAAAGGAAGTCAATCATGACTCGCTAATGTGCTGGTAGTCACGGTCTACAATGCACAGCAAAAGTATGTACATCAAACAAGCTTGTTTCTGAGATGGTGTGGACGGCACAACTCAAGATGAGATTCGTAGGAATTAATGAGAAAGCAAAGCAAACCTAACGGTGTTCCTTAGACCTGAACGATGTCTGAACAAAGTCAGAGTAAAAGCTATCGAGCTGGTAAAGCAACAGAGTTTTGCTGCTAAAGCTAATGAACGTCTATGGGCGTTATCTTGTTCTGAGCTTATATCACCATGTTTCGGGATGTGAAAGTTTCCAAAGCGAGACCCGTACTGGTTCTGGCTTCATTCAGGAAACAGAACATGAATGAAGAAACTAGAAAGGGGAAAAACTGACTCAATCTGCTTGTATTATCATTACGATGATGCAACATTTGCCATCGAGAAAATGTTTGGAGTTGTGAGTAGAATACACATTGGATGTATTCATGGCAACCATCAGAACCACAATTACTTTGATTATTTTGCTAATTAATATTTTAATACTTTTACATTGGTACCTGATTAAAAAAAAAAAAAAAAAAAAAAAGAAGGAAAAAAAAAAAAAAGTCCTTTGTGGAAAATTTTAGTGCACCTGCTTTCCAGTACTGGTTTGTAAACTTTGTCAACTCTACATTTTTGATTAAAATCTTTATTTTTTTATTCTATAGAAAGACACCTATAACATTGACGAATGGTTTCAATGATTTCCCCTCCTTGCATTACTAGCATATAGCTTTGTCCCTTTTACAAAGTACAAAATGAAAAGCTAGTCAAATACTGTCAGGGAGGTGCATAACTCCTCATTAAATTTGGCAACTCAGAAGGGCGAAAGGGGAACTGCAATACTGATGGCTACTTCAAACTTTGAGCTCATCAAGTTTATGTAACTGCTTCATGATGCAATCTGCTTGGTCACAATTTTAATAAGAAAAACAAAACAAAAAACTTAAGACCTTTCAAGAACCCCAGATAAAACACAGCCGTTGCAGAAAGATTTGGAGTGAGACTGAGTAAAAAGCTAAACAGGTCAAATTTTGAGAGAAACTGAAGGCGTTTCTAGTTTTCCAAATGGCTATGAGGTATAAACAGGTTTTGGGGATTGCAAAAAAGAAAAAAAGAAAAAAATGATCATCTTGGAATGTTGGTTGGAGTCTTTTCAAGGCAGGCTTCAGACGGAACGCTGTCATGGTGATTGGCAGTGACGGGTCCCGCCCACCTGGCCAACGGGATATCCTGAATAGAAGAAGGGGAAGGGATTTCAGGGTCCATTAGATGTCCATTTTAGACAGCTGCTCCTCAAGTTTGGCAATTCTTTTTTCCTGACTGCTGACCAGCTCTCTAAGAGATTTCATTTCTTTCAAAACCTCTTCCAGCTTAGCTTCACTTTTCTGTTGAGAAAAAAAGTAAAAGAAAAATTAAGGACAATTATATATATATATATATATATATATATATATATATATATATATATATATATATATATATATATATATATATATATATATATATATGTGTGTGTGTATGTGTGTGTGTATGTATGTATATATGCATATACATAAATATAAAATTGTAATTTGAATTATACCAATATACATTCTTCCTTTACAAAACACATTTACTGTCTCTAAACACTGAGGTTCACTTTGTGATTTACTAGAATATCACTATAATATCACCCATATGTCAGCATTATTTTAATATTGATTTACTATTTTTTATATTATATAATATTTTATTATTATTATTATTATTATTATTATAGAATATTTTTACATTTTGTATGGGCTTTTATTTTTATTTTCATATAGTCATTTTCATAGTGACACTTTATTGTTTTTTTTCTTTTGTTTTATTATTTCTATTTAGAATAGAATAGAATAGAATGAGCTTTTATTCGCCAAGTGTGCTCAAACACAAGGAATTTGTTGTGGTTTTTCAGGAGCTCTTGGTACATACATACATACATACACATATATATATATATATATATATATATTAGTGCTGTCAAAAAATTAATCGCGATTAATCGCATCCCAAATAAAAGTTTTTGTTTACATAATATGTGTGTGTATACTGTGTATATTTATTATGTATATATAAATACAAACACATGCATGTATATATTTAAGAAAAACATGTTATATTTATATATTAAATATATTTTTATATAATATAAATTATATGAATATAAATATAAACTTTTAAATACATGTAAATATTTTCAAAATATATACTGTATGCGTGTGTCTTTATATATACAAAATAAATATATACAGAAGACACACATATATTGTGTAAACAAAAACTTTTATTTTGGATGCGATTAATCGCGATTAATCGTTTGACAGCCCTAATATATATATATATATATATATATATATATATATATGACATGAGAACAGAAAGAATATTCAAATAAGTAAGAGTAAGGGAAAAACAAATAATAATAATAATAATAATAATAATAATAATAATATACATTGGAACAAAAGAAAACAGAAGACTTGTGTATTTATATATTATGTACTTATCAATTTAACTTTCATTTATATTTATTACAGTTTTTGTTTGTCATTTTAGTACTTATTTCAGTTATGTCCAAATAAGTTTTGTTTTTTAATTCATGAAAATGTTTTTAATAGTTAGAATTGTAGTTAATTACAACACTGCATATGTAAATAATTAAGTCAGCTTGTAGAATAATCTTTAGGTGTGATAAATAGCAGCTAACATTGGTGTGTCGGTAGGGCAGTGCTCTGGCTCCTGTGATTATAGCTCTGAGCCAGAGAGCTGCGTTTAGTGGGTGGGACACACATGTGCTGTTGCTGTCATGTGGTTAAGCAGGCATGTGGTTGGGGGTTGGGTCTGCTGTAGAACATCCTTAAAACTATAAAAACACTATATATGAGCCAAAAAGAGAAGTTGGCCTCGAACAATACAATAATTTAGCTGCATGTAGGTCACAACTGAAGCACAGTGCAATACGGTAATACAGAAATATTTGTCATTTATTTTCTATTTCTCAGAGAATTTAATGGAGGGAATTGAGATTTAGGAGGAAAAAGTCCATAGAGAAGCAAAATAGAATGCTGTAGTATGATAAAACGAACAGGAAAAAGTAAATTAGCAAATGAGTCCCACTTACGATAGATGGTGTGGAGGTGGCAGTCTTGACGGCAGGGGCGGTATTCTCTGTATTCTTGCTCATCTTGTTGTCTAGGATGTTCTTCTTGACCACTTTGAGATCACGGTTCTTGCCTGGGATGTATCCATGTTTCAGGGATATCAGGACAGGTTCTCCGTTCTTCCCTTCAAACCATTCCTCGGCCTCCAGGGGGGCCTCCGGACCCGCCGTGTCAGGGTAAAGGTCATCCTGGAACAGGTCCGACTGATGGAAGGAAGAGAGTTATTAGTTGTTAAGATATGCAGGATATGAATCATGCAAATCATTCAATCAATCATGCAAAAGTAGAGATGCAGATGCAGAGTTCAGTTGCTTGGTGTCAAAGCTGTTTTCTTAATTTATGGCTTTTGATCATTCTTTTCTTGTCCATGTATTTTTAAATATTTTTTGGTAACAATATTTATATTTTTTAATATATACACACTACACCATTCAAAAGGTTGGGTTCATTAAGTTTTTAGAAAATAAATAAACTAATAATAAATTCATACAGCCAGGATGCATTTGAGTTGATCAAGTGACATTAAAGACATTCATAATGTTACAAAAGGTTTTCATTTCAACATCTTTTGATTGTTGTACGGAAATATGTCTTCATAAAAAATATTAAGCAGCACAAATCAGCATAATCTAATGATTTCTGAAGGATCATGTAACACTAAAGACTGGAGCAATGGCTGCTGAAAATTCAGCTGTTTTTACAGGAATAAATTACAATTTAAAATATACTGAAATAGAAAAGAGTTACTTTGAATTATAATAATATTTCAATTCACAATAATAATATCAAAAATACTGAAATATCTTACTGATCCTAAAACTTTTGAAAAACAGTGTACACCTAGATATTTAGAGCTTAATATGCATTGCTTTTTATTTGTTTAAATATATCAGTCGTACAAGTTGGTGTGAACATACAGCGGTTTAAAGCCAAATAATAAAATGTGATGAAAGACCTGCAGTGGAGGAGTAGTATTAAATAAATCAAATCCAGTGTGAAAACCACCTGAATGGGTTTCAAAACCGGGTCTGGTAAACTAATAGAACAGCTCTTTGACAATGCCAGAAAACAGAAGCCAAAAGCAGGAGGAAGCTGTGGCTCAGGATATACAGTCCAGCCTGTACTCTTAAAGACAAAATAGCAAAACAACTCAAAAGGCTCACTTTTCTTGGCACAGTCATGATGATAGGTTCACACTTTCTCTCATGCAGTTTGTAAAACCTGAGAACACACACAAGCACACAAGTCTATTAGAACGTGATCACGACGGTAGCGGACGTTAGTGCAGGACTCATTTGGGAAGACAGAACAGAACAAGGTGTGAGACGGGGAAATACCACCGTACAAAAATAAAACACCAAGCAATTATGCGTGAGCCTTAGATACCCACAAAACAGAACCTCTATTCATGCATCACCCCTCGCTAGAAATATACATTTTATTCTGGAGGACCCAGTAGTCTTTTGTTAACCAGGTCTACTGCTGCCCTCTTTTGGGAGGATTGGGTCTCTTCTATCTTCCCTGCATGCAGTGGTGTTGAAAACTAGCACTATACAGTGTAAAAACAGGGCTCCAGACATAAAAAACAAACATTAAGGAGCTGTTGGCTCCTATAAGAAACAAAATTAGATACCAAATTATTTTCTTAGCTGTCTCAGAATAAACGTGTTTTACTTGTTTTCTTAACATTTTAACAATTCATTCATACTGTCATGTGTTTATGTCTCATCTTTTCTTGTCTTTATCAGCATTTTAATCATTTTAATCTTGATGTCCTGGGAACTAAGTTTCCCTTAAAGTGGGAACTACAAGTCTTTTCCAGCTTGACAACTACATACAGTCACAAAGAACTGTTCATTACTCAGAATCTGTGACTATATCACGGACCACAACTATGTCAGCATCATTTTGCCATGGAGTATAGTTTGGGCTATAAATGTTGTCATATGTCTTTCACACATCTAGTATGTTTTTCTTCATTAGCAACATGCAATTATAGGAGGTGTCGAATTTTAGCGTTAACTACTTGCATTCTTTCTTATGTAGATAAAAGGTTAAGTTAAATAATGACTATGCAATATAGCGCATATATACAGCAAAATGCTCCTCTATATAGTTATTTTTCTAGCTGACTGATGAGCTTATGGATGTCGAATAATTATTCTGAGGTAAATATATTGTTATGTGGCATTATTTACAAGTTTTGAAACACTGAGCAATTACACGAGGCATTTCAGTAAGGTGTACTGTGGGCTATCTTATAATATACTTTTTGATGACCATTCACGTATATTTTGTACTATAGTAATAAAGAGAAAGATATGATGGTTTCACACGCCGCTTGAACTGAGACACTAAAGCGATCGCTCATCCCACATTAAAGAGCGCCAAAACAGTATTTATTGTTTGAATTTCGTTCTGAATTCAGCGGAGTTTTAAAGCTGATACTTTGTTTATTAAAAGGTAACAGAGTACTAAGCTTATTGTGATTAATGGATAGCAAGTGCGCTACAAATAACAAAGTTCACGCATTAACAGAACAGCATATAGACTAAAGATCTTGATAAGAAGTCATGTTATTGGTATCGATTATAAACGAGAATTGTTAACGATACTGCTAATGTCCACACAAGCTGACAGCTTTACCTGTTGTAGTTTGTTCAAGTTGTGCACGAAATAGGCACTGCTTTTCTGCACTTTTACTTCACGTCTCCATTTTCGGTCTCTCTCATGCTGCCACAACTGGAGCAGCAGGCGTGCCGTCATCGCTGAGGACTTTTTCCACTAAAACTTTGATGCGCATCGTCTCAGTTTATTACGTTAAAATAACAAATGACGTGATCGCAAAACAAGCAGGAAAAAAGGCATTACATGCAAATTTTTAACATGTAAATTTATGTAGTCGCCAGTGGCGATCTCAGCAAAAACTTCACTCGCAAATGACTATTTTTGGTCACAAATGCGGCGCAGTCTGGAGCCCTGAAAAACTCAGCAGTTTATGAAAAACTAGCAAAACCTAGATTAAATCAACTACATAAAATAAAAACAATCAAAACAACATGCAAATCCTACAAAGAAATATCCAGGTCATATTTCACCTTAAAACAAAAAGAAAAAATTACATACATGCATGTAAATACATTTTTTAACCATTACATTAACACATTATTTTAATTATTATAATTATGCATATCCTCTATTTGTCATTGTCATTACTATAATAAGAAAATCCATCCAGTCTAGTTACATTTATCTGTTACTTTATTTATTGCATTTAAATCAGTATATAATAAAACAAATGCAATGTGGAAATACTATATGGTCCTAAAAATAGGATAAAACAAAAATAAATATAACTTATTTTGGGGTGAAATATGACCTGGTCATATTCCTGATGTTTCATAAGATTCTCCCACATGCTGCTATCATCCATTTTTTTGCTATACCTTGCGATCTCACACTTGTTGACGTCCAGCCCTCTCTTGGGCATGTATCCCATGCCTCTCTGAGGCTCCTTAGTGGTAAAGGTGTTGAGGTAATGGACAAAAGGAGCTTCGTCTGTGATCTCAAAGTAACGGATGCTGCTGTCACCCTATTAGAGACAAAACATCAGTCAGAACCAAAACCCATCAAACCATTGTAACCATTTACAAAACAACAACCAGTTCTAAACATCCAGGTGTACACTACCATTGTAAGATACTTTCATATTCTTGAAATAGCTTGAAAGAGCTCACCAAGGCTGCATTTATTTGACTAAAAATCCAGTAAAAACAGTAATAGTGTAAAATATTACTGCAATGTAAATGTACAATTTCTTTCTGAATTGACGAATAGTCAGGAGCCATTCCTCCCGTTTTCAGTGTCGCATAATCCTTAAGAAATCATTCTAATATGCTGATTTGGTGTTCAAGAAACATTATTATCTATGTATATTATCTATGCTGACAGCAGTTGTGCTGCTACATGTTTTGAGAGAAAACAGCGTCACATTCCAAAACAGGAATGGAAATTCCAAAACAACAGGATTTGAAATATTTGAAACTTTTGACAGTCACCGGCCCAGATTTTTGAACAGTAACGTATGCGCTGCGTTTACCTTTCCACACAGGTAGACCACGTTAGTATCGGGATCATAGAAGGGCAGGAGGACTCCGTTACTGGTGTCCATCTCATGGACAGAAACTGGCTCCTCCATATTGTCCTGACAGACAAACAGAGCAAACATGAGGTCTAATTATATTAAAAAGGACAAATGTGTGTTATTTTCTTAATTTGGAAAACATAAGAAAGATCTAATTAAGGCTAGTCTTGGCATTTATTCATGAGCAGGTGTTAGAATGAAATCGCTCTACTTTTTCCATGGCAACTTACCGGATCCCAGAGGGCGAGTTGTCGCTCGCTCATGCGGCTAAAACCAGTGGTGAACACTTTGCCGTCAGACAGGAAAATGGCTCTCATGGGCCTGGCACCCTCATGGGCCTTGTCCTTCTCCTGTCAGCGAAAAACACACCATAACACATCACTGCTCACATTCACTCAAACTGAGCTGCAGAATGCTTTGAGTCGAGTAAACACATCAGCATAAAAGCCAGAGAAACCCATCAGTCCATGTCATTCAGAAACTGCTTCATTCAGAGTTTACAATTAAAATTCAGAAATATTATCTGCCTATTTGCAAGCACTCACCGCAATGATCTCCTCCTTGCGTGGGTCGATGACCCGGACTCTCTTGTCCTTGCAGGCGGTGCAGATGAGGCTGCCGTTGCGGTTCCAGCAGACACTGAAGATGATGTCAGGGTGCATGTCCTCCAGGGTGATCATGGCCTCTCCCGTCCCCACATTCCAGACGATAACCACATTATCACAGCCTGCAGACAAGCCCAGAAGAAAACTCAAATAATCACGTGTGAATGTTAAAGATGCTGTTTATTAGAAAGCAGTTGGAGCGGCTTTTTCCATTTAAACTTTTTTTTGACAGACACTGATAAAAGGCAACTGGATGCGCGCTGAAGGATCTGAGGATCCTCAAATGCAAAATGTGTGTCGCATCAAGAGAGCAATCATACATTTGTGTTGTGTTTTTATTTTTCTTGATTTTATTCATTTATAACCATTTATTAGCCATTCATATCATTTGATTATTTAAATAATTTATCATTTGTATTATTTTGATGATGTTTTATATTTCCTATTTTTTTTTATGCTAATGCTTTTTCATTATTATTTGATCTTATGATTGTGGGGTTTCATGAACTGTTTTGTCTGAATGATTAAGAGATAAGAGGGAATGTTTATGGAGATTCAAGGTTTATGGAATGTTGTTGTGAATTAGTTTGGTATAACACTACTTGCTGGATTTGTGTCCAAGTCAGACAACTAAGATTATACAATAAACTGCTCCTTTTTATCATCATCACTTCGTCTCTTATTTCTGCCCTTCTCTAGCTTTACTCAGTCAACTGATAGAAGACTGTTAAACACTGCTTTTGGGTACAAGACAAGTATTGCTGTTAACAGGTTTTGGGTATTATACAATTTTGCTGACTAGTTGTTCAGTTACTAGACAAAACAGATATTTTCTGACATGATCTGGCGACCAGAGCTGGATCTAACAGTGTCTAAAATTTTCAAAACATGAACGCGACAGAGACTGAGGTGCATCATTTCCTCAACCCCATCTCCTCTCTGTTCCCTTTTATTTCTTGTCTGCTCTGTTACGGTTTCTACTAAGTTTCCTTCTCCCTGATGGATCAGGCGAGGCTTCTCACCTGCGCTGAGCAGGACGTTGCGGGCGGTGGGATGCCAGGAAATGATTCCCACTCTTTTAGAATGACCCTCCAGCACCACCACTGGCTCTGACATGGAGGTCACCAAACCGTTCTCTGGGATCTGCCACACCTGAAAACAACAAATATTCAAAAATACTCATTTTCTTCTAAAATATTATTGAAGCGCAAAGATACATGGCAGGGAAGTAAATACAATCTGTTTACTTTTGGTAAATGAAATAATGCTGGAAATGAAAAAAAATGAAAATTAATAATGTTGCAAAAAACTAATAAAATGACAAAAGCACATTACTACAATGTAAACGAAAAATGAGCACTGAAAATATAAAAATAAATGCAAATAATAAATATGAAAAAACCCAATAATGTATAAATAACATTAATTTAAACAATTATGTTTGATTCAGTTTTATAGTAATTATATTATGATGAAATCAGATTCAAACTTGATATTTATTTTGTTTAATTTTACATGAGATTCGTTTTGACTCGTTTCCTTAATTTTCCTGAAGGTGGCAGCAGAGGGCAAAGAAGAGTGTTTTTTTTCCAGCAGTTTTCATTTTAAACAAGGATTAAAAGTACAGATGGGAGAAAAAGTATAGCGTGCGATTTTGAAGTCAGCCTCTCTCTCTTTAACTTCCTTTTGTCTCCTTATACATAACATTTATTCTCATCATTTATTAAATGGCTCTCTAAAAACACTCGAGTCTGATTGGATAATCACAACATTTTCATTTTTCTGTATAATGACCGCTGGACTGTGTAATAGAGTGGAGGAGTGTACATTATTCCCTCACACAGACACTGCTAAACCTATTTAGTGTCATAATCATAGGCCACTAATGAAATTACCCTCCAGCATGTCTATACCTCAATATAATTCAGATTTTATGTCTCTGGGAAGGTAGGGCAAAGAAAAACAGTAAAAATCATCAACTTCCCGGGTTTCTGAATTCCCCAAGAGAGGACTAGAGACAGTGTCCTGTTAAACTCGACACTTGTACACTCATTACACGTACAGCAGCACTGCAGTTGCTGTTTTTCAGCACACTGGCCAAATATGGGCTAGTAGCATGATAAACAGACCCAGAGCCAGCCAGACTGACCTCAGAAATATAAAATAGTAACTGCTGATTCAATGACTTCAGGCTGGGCTCAAACTAATCTAAAACAGTCCAGAATAGCGAGTGTCCCATCTACTGCCGTTCACATGAGTCATGGGGCAGACTTTGCCAGCCACACATGGACTCAATGGATGGGTGGAGATGTGATGCCGGCTATTCAAGGCAACTTATCAACAAATGCTCATATTCACCCATCAATAAACAAGCTTTAGAATGACTGCAGGGGTTTAGCTAGGGTTACACTACATGCAATAATAATGAACAGCACAATGCCAATCATCTTTTGTGCATTTCTGTACAGAATCAAAACTAGATGCTATTCAACATAGTTTAGTCAGAGTCAAATTAAGTGTAGAAGAAATGGTCACAATTAGGGGTTTAAAAAGGTGTATAATTCTGACAAGTAACATCACATTGTGTTGATTACAGAATTGAACAGTTTAATTTATATACATTTATAATATTTATACATGTAATATTAAAAAAAAAAAAAAAACGTTTTAGTATTAAACTGATTAAACATAACAATAAAGACAATGCTACAAAAGATTTCCACTTCAAATAAATGATGTTCTTTTGAACTTTCTAATTACAGAACTCTAAAAAAAATGTTTTGCACACAAAATTGAGCAGCACAACTATTTTCAACATTATTAATAATAAATGTTTCTAAAGCACCAAATCAACGTATTTGAATATTTTCTGAAGATCACGTGACACTGAAGAATGGAGCAATGATGATGAAAATTCAGCTTTGGCATCACAGAAATAAATTACATTTAAAATATATTAAAATAGAAAACAGTTACTTTAAATTGCAACAATATTTCAAATAATTCTTGCTTTTCTGTATTTTTAATCAAATAAACAGCTTTGGTGAGCATGAGAAGCTTTCTTTAAAAACATTTTAAAAATATTTCACACACAGCTATATTCTAAAGGAAAGTTTTAGCTATAGCTATTAATTTCTTTGGCCTTATCCACCATGACAAATTCAATGTACCATATATTTTCATTAGCTTAAAGGGGTCATCGGATGCAAAACTCACTTTACAAGTTTTTGGAACACAAATGTGTTTTGGAAGTGCGTGTACACATCCATCCTATAGTGATAAAAATCCACCCAGTGGTTTTTTTTTTTTTTTAAATCCCCTTTCTCAAATCAGGCTGTTCTGAGATTCCTGTCAGAATGACGTAGTTCTGTACAAGCCGCTCCCACGATAATTGACTGACAAGCCGTCTTACCTTAGACCCGCCCTGAGTGAGCTGAGAGATGTCCGCCATTGTGCAGGGGAAGACAAGAACGTCTCCAATTAAGCGATCGAGGTGTTTTGTTGCTGGATGTAATAATGAATATAGCAGTCGTCATTTACTCTCGACATCTGAGCCGCAGAGGATTAACGTTACTTTCGTTTTGAAGGGAATGCGCCGATCCCGGTCTACATAAATGTGTCTATGTTCACGCAAATCATTCATGATCCAGCTTCATCTACAGAAGAAGCGAGTATAAGGGGTTTTATGAATCTTTGCAAATCGCCTTTCCTAATAAATGTACTAGTTAGCCAGTTTCGCGGCTGAAGTTTACAGTCTGCTCGACACTCCATGGAAGAGAGGGGCGGGGTCAGCAGAGCTCATTAGCATTTAAAGCAACAGGGACTAGAATGGCTTGCTAAAAACAGAGCTGATTTTGACAGGGTAAAAAAAGGTGTTTTTTTTACACTACCATTGAGAAATTTTAACCAAAGCACGTTATTGACTTTTCATTAAGATCCTAAAGAATCATATCAACTTGTGGAAAATGGGCATCCGATGACCCCTTTAAGCAAATGTTAAGTAAATGTTAAGCAAATGTAAGGAAGAGTGACGTACCATCACGGTGCAGTCTTCAGATCCACTAGCGATGACCTGGTCATTGTGAGGGCACCAGTCAATGTCCAGAACAGGGCCAGTGTGGCCACATACTGTAGGGTAGGCCTTATCTATACGGCCCGACTGCAGAGAGAAAACAAAGACGATATTAGATTATGAGAGCATTCGGCCCTTTGGGTGAATGAAATGAGCTCTGACAATGCCAGCCAAGCTCTGCGTAACACCAAAACAAACACTTATGCCCTGGCCTGCGCTCATGAAATGAGAGGGAGAGAAAGCCATTCTTCTCCAAATTTTCAAACAATAGCTCATCCGGTCATTCAAACCGACAGCAGAAACATTTACACACGACAGCTGATTTATAATAAAAACAGATTGCGGGGCTTTTGTTCTCGCAGCTTGGCTTCCAAATGCATACACAGAAATACGCGTGCAACAGCCCCTTGACCCTTTCACTCGGAGTGAAAGGTCATGAGGAGGTTTGGGTGTGAAGAAAGTGTGAGAAAGCTAAAATGAGCCTGCCACTTGAAAAATGCAGATTTTAGAATAAAAAAAAATATCTATGATAACAAAAAAATAACTACAATTAAATAGCCTATTAAATTAAATAATAATGATAATTAAATAAATAAGAAGAATAAATAAGTAGAACAACAAAATACTAAGAATATATTAATTCTATTTTATTTTATTGAAAATACACATTTAACCAATACTGGAAATAGAACAAATAATTACACATTTTATTTTTGTTACCACAGTGAAATAATGAATACATACAACATACTAATTATATTTTATTCAGCTTTGTTTGCATCCGAAGTTAAAATATGTAATATTATTTAATATTATTTCAAAATATTTAATTTAATATTCAAAATGTAATTTTAAAAATGTAGGCAAATAGTATTGGTGCATATAAATTAAATCAATAGTGGAAATTGATTTTTACTGTATTTTACTGTGCTATATTTCAATTACCAAAAATATTAGGATTTTGTATTTAAAGGGATATAAACTCATGCAAACGCAGCCAGATTTGGACCATCACATCCAATGCGACTGTTTGCACACATGTTTGTGTATGAAAAAGTGTTATTCTTCATTCTGAGCACATTATGTAATACCATTATACAATGCACAGGCCTGAAGACTAGGGAAAAAAAAATACAACAGAAGATTTCCCTCCTCTCCCTTGTACACAGCAAACAAAGAAGCCAAATAAAGGCACGGCTGCGGTCCCATGCCCAGTCAGCTGACTTCCTGATGACATCAGTGCCCTCTGCTCTCCGGGTCACGACCTTTGATCTCTGCACAGGGCTGTGTGATCAGGTTTCATCTGATGGAGAGACGACCGCACCCACACTTTTGTCCACGCGGCTGCTGTGTCTATGGTGCCATGTCTATGGCTTTTCTCAGGCCAGGCTTGTACAAAGACTCTACCCACCTGTGCGGAAAACCACTCTGTGTACACATTCCTTCTCAAGTCTGGGCATGGTTATAACACAGCCTTCTGAAAGAGAAACTATACCTTTCACAGCTATTTGTGAGCTAACCACCCCGTTTTCGAATGAGAAGAACGAATAAGGCGCCAAAACAGCATTTCGCAAAAAAAAAAAAAAAAAAAAAAAAAAAAAAAAAAAAAAAAGGTAATTGGAGTGAAAGGGAGATAGAGGAATACGTAAGAAGATGTTCTTAAAACAGAGAAAATAATCCAAGACTCACACACAGAGGCCTATTATGAGGAACACTGATTACCTATCATGAACAGCTAAACAAACACACAGACATACTCATACAGCGCTGCCAATAAAAACAGAATTCACTTAAGGCTCCTACTTCACAATCCAGCTGTGGGCAGCAGTCTGTCAGCCATCACATGCACCAAGAGACAACAAACCAAGATACGTGTTGGCATGAGACTAGTGTGAGAGAATCACTGATGTTGTCTGTGTTGTGAAGTTATGACGATGTACTGCTGGTAAACTATACGTGCAGAAAGGAATGTAACGCAACTACCTGTAAAGCGATGCAGGAAAATCACGTAAATAGAAAGTCATACATCTAGAAATGTATTAACACCTTTCAACAGTCCAAGAATAAGCATTTTGCTGAAGAATTCATGTGCTTTTGAAAAAAAAAAATCTAGATAAACAGTTCTGCTTTTAAACCCTGCTTACTGTAAATGTTATAAAAACATAAAATATATGTAAAATAAAACAAAAAGTAAAAAAAAAAAAAAAAGTAAAGAAAATTTAAAAATTAAATTAAATTAAATAAAAGATGGGATATAGGCAATCCGTGAGCAGCAGTATCCTCATCACATGCCACAAGAGAAAACATACCAAGAACACTTGCTATCTCATCATCTTTTGCACTTGGTTTTTGGCTTGTTTAGTCAGTCATGTGGAAGGAAGCACTGGCAGAAAAGATGGGAGAGGTGATATAAGGGCACTAGTTCTCTCAAGAGAACCAGTAAGTAACCATAACTCAAAGCCTCCAAAAGAGGAGCATCAGGATGATGCACATGCATTAGCCTCTATATTGATTTCCTAACTTGCCATTTGGTTTTTATGGATCGCTGACATTGGAGACAAAACTTGTCTATGTGCTTATATAGGCAGGCTTGTGATCACAACGATGAGCAAACTGTAAAAACAGCTCAAAAAAGCTAAAAAAATGCATCTACAGTGCGATTACATGAAACAACAAAGAGACATCTATATGATGTGTGCATTTTCACACACATTTTTAGAATGCCTGCTAATTGAACTCAAAAAAAAAAAAAAAAAAAAAAAAAAAAAAAAAAAAAAAAAAGAAGAAGTTACAGCAGTTACAGGTAGATTTTTTTTTTTTTTTTTGCAACGTTTATGATTGTGGAAAAATCCAGAGATAAACCCAGTATGCATTATGGTAAATTATACACTTACAGGGAAGCTCTGCTAAACTTATCATGAATATTTATGTGAATTAATTATAGCTTACTAAAACCGGAGACATCCAAAATCACTGCTGCAGTGAGTGCAGCGAGTCTAACCTGTTGCATAGCAACTGTAGCAGCATTACTGCAGATCCCTCACCTCGAGTAACACAGGTCTGCCTTAACTCATACAATCAATAAACCAGGATTCCCAGAGAGAGAGAGATACCAGTGAAGAGAGACAAGGAAAGGAGGAAATGAAAGAGACAGAATGACGGGACACACTGTAGAGGCTGCCAACAGAAAGTATAACAGAGGCAGAGCCGCTTTCGGCAGAAGCTGAAGCAAGTCTGTCTTATCTAGTCAGTGTGGAAATTTCCATTTCCTCTGCGAGTCCATGAGGACCCAGAGGCAGCAGACTACAGCTGACCTGACTGAAGCACCCCAGCAGCCGTCCAACCAGACGTCATGAGCCACACAAACAGCCAATCAAGACTGAGAGGGCGGGGCCAGCCGTGTGTCAGAATGAGAGCTGCTCGGGGCCAGCAGGTGTATGCAATTGGCTAATACATATGACTTGAATGGAGGAGGAGGGTAGAATAAAGAAATGAGGTAGAAAGATCACCAGATATGAGAGATCCTGAGTTGTGACACTGTATATGTATATATGTGTATAAATAAAAAACTCTGATAATTAAATCAAGAAGTCAATGACATTTGTACTTTAATGAAACATCCCATCTGGATATGATGTAGTTTATTATTATTATTTATTATTATTATTATTATTATTATTATTATTATTATTATTATAATAAAATAATAGATATTTATTTGAAAAAAATTATTATTATTATTATTATTATTATTATTATTATTATTTAATTTTACTCTATTACGTTTTAGGTTGTTCATCAAGAATAAGCTGTATAATAATAATAATAATAATAGTTATTTTATTATTAAATTATGAGTATTATATTTGTATTGTCATATAAATATTATAGATTATTATAAACAATAACAGTTAAAGAAATCTCCTAATGACCACAGTGGACTTGACACATTAACCAAAAAATTCCCTTCACACTGCCCCCTTTTCTTCTACGCTTCTCTCAAAGAATCTATTGGGCGCAAGCACTGTGCTTCAGCCAATGGAAAGGAAAGAGGAAATGGGTCTGGAAGGCTGACAGGCGGGAGCTGAGGATGACCATATAAGGTAAAATCTGCAGTCAGCAGCCGTCAGAGAGCTCAGTCGCTGCAGCAGGAACAGTAGGGGGCTCCTGGAATACAGACTGGGAATCAGAATGACACATCCATGGCCACACACACACACACACACACACACACACAAGTTCAGTTCTGTCCATGTGGCAGCACGGGATATATGGAGGTGGACTCTGAGGAGACTGAACTCTCACTTCCTTCCTGTGTGCCCCTTTTTCCTGTTTCTCTCTTCTCATCTGTGGTGCTCTCGTTCTCCTGCTTTCCCGCTTTTCTGTGAAGTGACAGCACGAATCAAATGGGTCTTCACAAGGGCCCAGTTCAGAGGCAGGAATCCCAAAAATATGTCCAACATATGGTTGGATCAATATTAAATATTTTGGCTTTAATATGATTCTAAATCAATACTAAAGCAGCAAATAAACAGCCTAGGATGACTGATGATTTGAAACCAGGGCTGTAGTACAGATTTAATTTCATTAATATCAGTAATTTGTAACCCATCCAGTTTCATCTTTTCAGCAACAACTTAAATTCTGTGCAAATGTTGTGCAAAAAGTGCTAATTTTTTTTTTTAACAGCTAAATTGAACTCATCAAAACTGAAGAACTTCACATTGTTACTTAGGGCTGCACACGGTTAATCACAATTATTGTGCTCAAAAATTAAAATCATGATTATTTAAAAAAAATATATTTTCATCCGAATTATTTCACTTTCATATAAGCACAAATCAACTTGCATGGTTTGCTCACAGATTTAGTCTCAGCAAACAGCGCAAATGTATTACATGAAAACAGACTAGAGATTGCTAAACTCCAACCTGCATGCTTGCCGGTGTTTTTTCCATAATGCAGAGAGAGCGTGTGCTCATTGTTGCATGGTTGGGAAGATTAAGTAAAGCACCGGGCAGAAAATGTATGGATTTAATAGAAAAGTTCATTTCAGAATAAATTACCAGTGGGCAAATATCACAGTCATTTATGCCTAATAAATTGGGAGATGCAGAAATCATGATCACCATTAAAATATGATTTATCATGCAGCCCTCTCTGATCTGAACAGAATAAAGATGATACTGTCTTTTAGAGTCTCCATAACTGATTCTGTTATTTTCATCTTTATCTCTGTGAAGCTGCTTTGACACAATCTGTATTGAATAAAGCACTATAGAAATGAAGGTGACTTGACTTTTTGTGAAACATCTCATCTGGATTAATATACTGTATTCTTCAAAAGTTTGGGGTTGGTAAGATTTTACCGAGGCTGCATTTATTTGACCAAAGACCACTAAAAACATTAATAATGTGCACAATTTATTATTATAAAAAATGTGTTTTTTTTTTATTTTTATTTTAATATATTTGAAAACGTATTTTTTCCCTGTGATGGCAAAGCTGAATTTTCAGCAGCCACTGCTTCAATATTCAGTGTCACACGATCCTTCAGAAATAACTGTAATATGCTGATTTGCTGCTCAAGAAACATTTGTCATTTCTACATATTATCAATGTTGAAAACAGATGTGCTGCTTAATATTTTTGTGGAAACGGCGATTCATTTTTTTTAATAGAAAGTTTAAAGGAACAGCATTTACTAGAAATAGAACTCCTTTGAAGCATTTTAAATGTCTTTACTGTCACTTTTGATTTAGTGTTTTGATTCAAGTTAATGTGCCATTGCTAAATAAAAGTATTAGTTTCAATCATTTAAAAAAAATCTTCCCGACCCCAAACCTTTAAAGAGTAGAGTACAGATAAATGACAGATTTTACAAAGAAAGAAACTCTCACACTTCAGCATATTTATGTCACATTGCCCCAACCACCGATCAAAAGGCCTGCAGATCCACCTTAAATCACTGTAGTACTACAGTCGATACAGGTTAATCTCCATCATCAGCATTTGTGATGCATATCATTCCAAAGTGACACGGATTACCGGATTGACATGGTCATGACAGGAAAGATAAGCTATTTTATCACATCTCATCTGTCTCATGTTCACGCGTATGATGCTTTAGTCTTATCACACGTTTGCTTGCATTGCAAGGCTTCACCGTGTCATTTTTTAAAACTGGAAATGATTATCTGTTATACTCAACATTACCCGACAAATGCTGAACTCGAAGCATAAACTGCAGAAGACTCACTCAAAGGACCAGACAGCAAGTTTCAAAGTCACTAAATACATGCTCTGGAAGTCTGGTTCCTTGTTTCTTCAGGATTTGAGTTGCCATTTTTCATAACAGAGACTTGGCATAAGTGTAAACGGGCAGTTTCCTGTGCATTTTGTGTGGTCAGGCAGAGGGGATTGGTCAGTGTGAATGGAAAACATGAATGTAATGTCTGCGGAAGACTATGGCCATCCGTTTTCCACCGCTTCCTTCATACGTTAATGAGCGAACACAGCTGAGTGAAGGGGGAGGGTGTCAGGAGAAAGACAGACATGTGATTAGTTAGACACCTGATGGTCTCCTGAGGGGGAGAGACAATAAGAGTCTGATTCATGCTGCTCTGCCTCCCACACAAAGAATCCAGCCACAGCCCAGCTCAAACTCCCCCCAGCTGACAGAACTTCACTGCTCCTCACGGCAAAACACACCAGAGTCAGTTAAAACACATACAAATGCATCCATTGAAGAGTAGGGTATCGCGCCGTGACATGCCACATTCAGGTAAAGACAGAGGGCAGCTCAGTCTATCAAGAAATAAATCAAAAAGAGGCTTTTAAAATTAGCATATTGCATACATACAGTGTCTATATCAAAAACTGTGCTTGTCTGTCTATAACAAACCTAACTGACGGCAAATGAACACTTAATTGATAATTACTTTTGCCAAAATTAGTAGTAAACAAATGCAAAAAAATATATATATATATAAAGTTTAGCAAAAACACTAAAATAAAAGAAAGATGAATAAAAACAAGGATATGAGGCATAAAAAACAAGTTTAAAAAACTAAAACCAATTTTTGAAAACAACAACAAAATGGCCAGTATTAAAATTCTTTATTATTTAGAATAAATCATGCCATAAATAAAATGACAAAACACTAAAAACTAAACTTACAAAAAAAAAAAAACTTAATTTTAGAATAAATAACAAAATGAGCAGTATAGAATAAATAACATTTCATAAATACTTAACACTTAAAACTAGAATTAATAGTTTCAATTAATCTAAGCGAATTTAGGCTCACAACACTATAAATTATGAAACTCTACATTCATTTTGAAATTTGCAAAATATTTAGAAGTGTTATTTAATTATTAGTGTTAAGATTAAATTGAAGTGAGTGTTAGATAATGGCAAAAATAATCATGAAAAAAAGGACATGAGCATGTGCAAGGAAACGACCAATATCAACTCATACTGATGTAAAAATAAATAAAATATTGAAGAGAACTACAGGAATGCTGTCCCAGATGCAGGTCAACTAAATGCTGACCCACCCTGGGCCTGCTGATATATACGTCTATCACTACCTCATCAGCATAGTCTGTCATTGTTATTATTCTGTCATTATTAACTCACTCTCATGTTGTTCCAACCCTGTATAACTTGAGAGCCTGAAGACAAAATATCTTCTATGTTTCACAGAAGAAAGTTAATTAAACAGAACGACATGAGTGCAAGTAAATGATGAATTACGATAAGCATACTGAAACCCCATCAGCCTTTCTACAACTTTGGCCACTTACACTTCCAAAAGCTTTGAACACTCAGCCAAACAGCTACCACTGCTCCCTGCTGGGAAACTAATGGACAGACACATGGGTCTGAGGATTTTGGGGAATCAAGTGAGGATGAGGAGTTCCCATACAGATTTGAGCTAGGAAACAAAGAGCAGTGCAGAACCTGGCATACGCACAGGGACAATAGCTCCCCCAGAGCCAGCTGTCCGATTGCAGAGGGCTTCTGGGAACGGGCGGCCTGGGAAGACGGACCATAGACAGATACAGTGCTGTACTGAATCAGAGCAGATACTTAGGGAGGGGTGCAAAGCGTCAGATGAAGCAGAAGGACAGCAGGCAGGACATAACCCAGACACAAAAGAACCAAAAAAAGACAACTGAAGTGAAGAGTTTCTTTTGAAGGCTAAATTTAAAGAAACTAGGGATGTAATGATCACTCAACTCATGATGCGATACGATTCATGATACTGTTTTCACGATATGATTTTTTAACAAAAGGAGATTCAGAACAAATTATGAATGAAAAGGTATCCTTTATTATTTCTCAGACAAAACTCTGCACATTTCATTGTTTAATTGAAATATGCCAAAAACAAAACTAAACTGAAATTAAAACAAACACTAAATTAAATAAATACAAATAAATCTCTTCATATAAACAAACTAAGGCTTTGTCTGTGCTCTTTCCTTTTTAGAGTTAACCACTGAATTTCAATCATGATCCAAACAAAGATGCTGCATACATGCAGCATGAGCAGTTTTTAATCTAAATTAGATTGTATAATTTTGAAATCTGAAACTATACTACATTAAAGTGCCCCATTATGGATTTTTGAAAATGACCTTTCATGCAGTGAAACACAGCTCTAAGTGAATGAAAATATCCTGCAAAGTTTTAAATCTGAAAGTGCACCGTTTATAAAGTTATTGTCTCTCAAAAGAAAGAGTCGACTCTGAATCATTGAAACGAGTCGTTTTTAAAACGAATCCCAAGCTGTTTCATGTTGAAGTCAACATGAAACATTAGCATATTGCCTGCCCACTTGTTGGTTGGTCTGAATGAAAATGCAAATTCATTTTTTGCCACTAGGTGCCGCTTTTGGGTAAAAGAGCTGTTTTCGCGGTAACGCTGTACACAAAGCAGCTCACAAAAACTGCTTTATCAGGCATTACAGGCATGATGAAATGAAAATGAGACCAATCGGACCAATCACCGCAGATTAGCGTCACGCAAAGGAGGGGTTTGGAAAAATGAATCATTGAGTGAATCGTTTGGAAGTCGTTGAGCAAGTAAGGTATAAATAAATGCATATTATGAGACAATGAAAGTGTTTTTTGACCTTACATGCATGTCAACCTGTTGCTGGGGACTCCCAAAACCAAAATATGAACCTTTCATTAACCATAATAGGGGCACTTTAAAAATCTGCATGAAACAAAAACAGCCGATGGGCTGAATGAAGCACAAATTCACTCTCTGGCAGCAGATGGCGCTAATAGAACAGCAGCAATATAGTGCTTTGCTGGTTACCACTAAACAAAGCAGCGGTGCGCTTATGAACGTTACTTTAATATGCATTATACAGAGTCAAGATGAAGAGAAAATACCATCTAAACTTTTCTGAACACAGCTCTGTTCCCATCAGAAATACAATTTATAAACTCCCACCCCCAACTATATCGCGATTCATTTAACATCTCAACCAGCTTGAATCGTCACATTTGTATTGATTTTTAACTGGCTCGGGGGGCATTGCTACGTGCCTAAAAGAAACCTTACAAAAAGCAAGCTATGACAAGCTGTCCCAACTGATGCACATACTGCAAGTATGACAGTCTGAACTTGTCTAAAAATGCACTAAACTAGGAAAATCTGTAGAATACAAAAGCAATGACATACAGATTCATTCAAAAAACCCTTGGAGTCGCAGCAAAAACGATTAATCCCAGCTCATTTCAGTCCTACGTCAAAGGAACGGACAGATGGATCAAGCAATCTGCTCGGGGAAGACACAACAGTGAGAATATGAGGACAAACATGACTTATTTTCACAGATTAATAAATTCCCCTCACACTTGCATTATTCGTCTGAACATCAGGGTTGGAATGACAATGGATTTCTACTTGTGTAATCCATCACTTTTTTTTTTTTAAGCCAACCTGAAACCTGAGCTTCAAGATCCAACAATAAAACCAATAATGTAAATAACATAAGAGTCATTTGTAACTGTCCTCAGCAGCCTGAGCTCATCTGGCCAGGCAGCTGAGCGGTTGAGTGTGACATCATTTACGAGCGAGTGCGCGTGTGTGTGACGCTGATGACAGGCTTCGGGATCCAGGCGAGAGCCCGAAGAGGTTTGGATGTCACAGTCGCGTCTGAGCGCTCTCTAATTACAGAGAACTGTTCCGCTTGTCAACACCACTGCTCTGGGTTGTCGTGCTAATCTCGCCAGTGTTACCGCAGTAATCTGAGATGTGCCAAATGACACCATCAGATGTGTGCATCCAACACTTTCTACAGATGGACACCTACTAAACACAAAACTCATAACTAAGGCTTACAGGAACAGTTCGCCCAACCGTGTCATCATTTACTCATCTATTTTATGGTGAACATAGAAGATATTTTGAGAAATACTTCAATGTTTTCTTTTTGTCCATAAAAGGGAAGTCACTGGGAACCAAAATGCACTCTCTTCAAAATATCATCTTTTGTATTCTCACAAAAGAAATAAAGTCAGGTTTGGAACGATATGAGGCTAAGTAAATGACGACATTTTTCAATTTTGATTGAACCAAAAGTATGTATGGTTACAGTCCATTCTTACAAAATTCTATGCTCACAGGAAGTAAGTGTTAATGCACAAGTTAATGTCAAGTTAACGCACAGATGCCATTATAAAATTGAGATTTGCTTAGAGAAGGTGACTGGCTAAACACACAATGTCCTGACCAGAATATTACAGAGATCTAAAGAGAACTAAAACTGAATTACCGTAGAGAAAATAACTGAATAAATGAATACAATTATAATTAATATACATTATATATTTGGTAATTATTTTCCACAAGCAATTTTATCTTTGTTTTGGGCTGTCCAAATATTAAGCTACACATTTCTCATTGCCTTAACCAATCTTGAATAATTATCCAAAAAAATACATAAAAATAAGCTAGTCTTTAACTGTAAATATTATTGTTGGGTGCATATACTTCAGCATGCACAAACATGCAGACTCACTTAAACGCACGAATGCAAAACCACTAAACCATGTACATAGCACACTAGGTGACACAAACTTCATCCAGATGAAGTAAATCTCTGCCGTTGTAACACAAGCAGACGGCAGTCCGGTGACAGAAGGTTAAAGAATGTAGTGCATTAAGCTCCGAGGTAACAAAATCCCTGCAGGCCCGAGATCTTCATCACATGAACACGTATCAAATGACAGAGCGCTGCAGATTCAAATCATAAATTTGACTTTTGTCATCACAAGCCATTTGGAAAGAAGATATCCTCACATCACTGGGTAACAAATAACTTTGGGCTCGACAGCTTAGTTAGAGGTGGAAATGCCAATACTGTCACAGTAATGTTGACTGTCATTTTGGTAGTGATGCACCAAAATCAACTTTTACCAAAACCAAAATTTTAAATGAGCTGAAAACCAAACCCAGAAAATGAAGTTCATTTAAAAATCAATTAATAACTAACACCCAGATAAAAATTTTTTATAGATATATAGATAGATGCAGCCTGGATAATGTGAGGTTTTTAAACATCTAAAGCATTTTTTCAATAGCGCAGAGCAAGTACATTGCAGCATGACATGGCCAGAACGTGCTCACCAACACTGAGACTTCCAGCAGAGAATCCTCTACTTCTAACAGCTCTGATACAAACAGATCAAGGCAGACGTCTGATGAATCATACCTGTCATAATAATCACCTCCATTTGTAGAGACGTGGGGTTGTAATTACATGTGTGTACATTCAAACATGGACAAAGAACATAAGTGTGACAAAGCTGCAGCTTGAGACCTTTAAGGGGAGGTTGCAGTGAAGAAAGGATCAACTCTACACCTTCATCTAACATCAATTTTACAGAAACAGATCACAAATCCATTTCATGGCTTAGCTCTTTAGCCACAGTTAGGATATAATCTCACCTCAGCTTCTTGTAGGTGTAAGACTTCTCTTCTGCTAAAGCAATGTTCTTCTCAAACTTTTGAGGAATAGTTCACCGGAAATGTTTACTCTTTACACCAAACCTGGATGCTGGTTACTCCATGCAACACAAAAATGAATCATCTTGTCCCACTTCCCCCCTCAGACTGGACCAAATGGTTCACTGAAAATTTGTTCTCAAGCTTTTACCCTTTCTTCTCTTATGATAACTTGACAACTATCGTGCTCATTATGCACTGTCATTATATGGAAAAGAGGAGTGTGATAATTTATTGATAAATTATATTTTAAACTACATTAAAACAGAAAACCGTTTTAATTGTTACAATTTTTCATAATATTACAGTGTTTAATGTATCTTTGATCAACTAAAATGTATAGCTAAATGTTTTGACAGGACAAAAGTCTAGCATTAAGATGTCATCTGTTTCTCTCCCCTACTTTTAATAATTCCAAACCAGAATTTGACTAGCCATCTAAAACAAACAAAAATAGGATGCAATTGTTATATAACCACCAGGAATTCCACTTAAACACAGTGCCATTCTACAGATCTCTCACCTTATGAAGAGGCAAAACCATGAACGCTCCTCCTCCGCTGGCTTCCACAATTATGGCAACAAATTTGGGGTTGACTGCGCAGAATGCGCTATCCCACGTGACCCGGGACACCCTGATGTCATCATAGCACTGGTCGTTCTTCACCGCCTGGCCGAACACATGCCGGAACTTACTCTGTCGCACAACCCGTTTGAACATATCTGCAAAGAAAAACAGGACGAGAATGAAAAATGAAGCCATCACATGAATGCTCGAGTCCTTGCACTGAACAGACATGAGCCATGTACAAGAAGAAATGGTTGAAATGCCACGCATTCATACTAACGACAAGTAAATCTGCAAAAATTCAATGCATTTCAAGCGCAATTCAATGCAAATTTCAATTAAGGCACACCATCATCACATTAGTGCACTGCAATCTGTAATCCAATGGTGTTGTGTGTAAATAGCACTTTTACAGTGCTTAAACAGGGTCTTAATCCACTAGCTAGTTTAAATATAATCCTAAAACGTGACAAGTGCTGCAACGGTTACACTAAAAGTCAATAATTACCTGAGCAGAACAGTGGCACTTCAACATGGCACAGTTAACTGCTAAAGCTGCCAAACATTCACATAATTTCAAAGTGTCTGGCACACAGAACAATCATGAAATCCATCTCAAAGAGCTCCGCTGAAAAACCAAAGCCAGTTCAAAGTGGGACAAGTTCGTTTTGACAGAACACGTACCAGATGGGTTCATTATCACCAGTGTGGAATAGAACCAGAGTAAATCCCCACTCAGAACGCATTACTCACCCTATTTCTCACTGCAAACTCCATGTCAGCATCAACACTACACATTGGTCTCTATGCTATCTGTTTCGGCTTGTCTTGCGTCGGTTCTAAAACAAACCTGAATTACGAGAACATTCTGTCTTCGTGCCATTTCCCAATGAAAACAACTGAGGCCCAACTAAAACAGTAGAAACTCTAGGGCTGGACAGAGTCAAAAGACAAGAAAAAGCTAAATATTACCCTCATTGCTCAGGGGGTGAGAAACAATGTGATTACAGTAAGTCTATAATGTAGTTAACACCCAGATAAGCACATTTAGACCTGCATAATAATTAAACACCTTCAAAGCAATCTGGGCTGGTGCTAAATATTTTGGCAAGGGTTCTTGCAAGGGAGACTCTGTGCATGATTGTAGTAGTATCTTACCACATAAGACTATTAGCATGAACAGTATAGTGACTAACAGCAGTATCTCCACTTGTGTCTGTGCCAAAATCATCAAACAACCTTGTCAATCGACGAGGGGTATGACCTGAAAAAAATCTGTTGCAGAATATGAAAATCAGGGGTATTTATAGTTAACTAAAACCACTTTGAAAATTTGGAAAAATTGGGGGAAAAAATTGGAAAAAACTAAATTCCAACTTGCTAAGCTAATTATTCATTTTTATTTAGCTTAACTTTATGTACTACAGTAACTAAAACTGAAATTAAAAATGAAAACTATTAGGGATGCATGATATTGGATTTTTGCCGATAATTTTCAGCTCATTTTAGCTGATAGCCGATGCCGATATATAATTATTTTTTTAATTTTGGTTAGTCTTTAACAAGAACTTATTTGTTAGAATTAAATAATAATAAAGTTATTTTATAATTACAGAACATTGAAGATTTGAAAATAACTATAAATAAACTATATATTAATCACTGCATTTTTTCCATCAAAAAGATGCAGTGGTAACATTAACATTTTACTTTGATTTAACTTTTGTAAATTGTCTAAAGCAAAAGAGTTATACAAATTCTGAAAATCTTTTAGAGCTCATAATTTGTTTAAAAAACAATATTAACACATTAACATATTACACATTAATGAATAAATCAGTATATATAAAATTATTTAACTTAAGTGTCATGTTTGTGATTTTTTTTTTCATATAAGTTATAGATTCTGACCTTTAAATCAAAACATACTCATGATTTTGTCATCAATTACTGCTTTATTTAATTAGAAACAGTCTAAATATTAGGCCTATTTGTGTATTTTGCTTTCATTTTATTAGAAGTGGGCCAACAGCGCCCCTACGGAATTAATACTCCTTACTGAGCGGGCATTAGGACCCGGGGGAGGCTGCCGCTGCTGCTGCACGTGGGATTTACTCTATAATTACTATTACTGTTTACTCTATAATACACCAAACACGTCATTCTGTACGTGCATTCTCAGTTTAAATGCAGTGATCTCAAACAGTGAATTCAATCACCATTCAGGCAAAACTTTGCTTCAAGAATGAGCCACAATGCTGACTTGATCTAATCGCTATCACACCCTGGGCATATGCGAGTTAAATGTTTTCCTATTATCGGCAAGACATCGGCAATTATCGGCAATTTTTCATATCGGGCCGATGCCGATATTTACATTTAAAGCCATTATCGGCTGATTCCAATATTGGTCCGAAAATATCGTGCATCCCTAAAAACTATATAGTTATTAAAAAATACAAAAACAACAAATTACTAAAACTTTAAGTATTAAAATGAAACCAGAACATATAAAAATAAGAACCAATTCAAACTATTAATAGTATCTCAATGATACTAAAATAACAAATACATAAATAAATTAAAATACTGTGAATAATTTATCCACGCATATGTTGTTTCAATTTGTAAAAATATTTTTACCTCATAATTAGGGATGGGCGATATGGGCTTAAAAATATATCACGATATTTCTGGTATTTATTGCGATAACGATATCAATGACGATAATTCAGGGAATCCTGTTTCTTTAGAGAAAAGTATTATCTTTCCTATTTTTACCCCAAATAGGGTGTTGTGAGCATTACTGAGTACACATGTAATGTAATGACTGTTTAATTCATACTGGAAGCCGGAGGGCGCCCTTGCGCAGAAACTACACATATCTATAGCAGAAGTAATACTACTGACGATGCTCCATGAAGGTATCCAGTTATCGCTGAATAAAATGCACAACGGAGATAAGAGAAATTTTAACTGATGAAACTTGAAGACAATAAACAAACGATTGTACAAAATATATGGTTTATCTGTGTTCTTCAATCTTGGGTATTTTTATAAGAAAAGTATATTTATAATGCAATGCTAATCGACATAGCCTTTATCACTGTATATAATACTATCATTCTGTAATATGAAACCACGTCTGGTCACAAAAAGAAGTATTTCAAACACTCGAATATGTTATTAAGTTAATTAGGAGGAAAAAGCATGTCAATAAATTATATCTTTGTTGGACAACAGGTTTGTAAACAAGCTCATACACATGCAGAACTGTATCGCACACGTACTGTACTACATTTAAGACCGATGTTTTTGTGCACTGTATACAGCCCTAACCAAACCAGTTACAGATTGTAAAAGGAGCTCGAGCTCATCATTTAGCGATATACTCCTCCTCAGTTTCACGTCTGCCTTCCGCGATGTCGCTCTGCACTGTCGCGCACAGAAATATGTCAACAACTAGACTTTATCGTTATTAATCGCGGGAAGACTAATTCTTATCGTGGGGAGAATTTTTACCGGTATATCGCAAACGATAAGATATCGCCCATCCCTACTCATAATGTTAATTAAAATGTCATAACAGGACCTCCTCGTGAAAACTTTTAATATGTTTTTTCCCCTGTTATATTTTTATATTAGCTGTCAACAGTGAACGGTAGAGACAGGGTCTCCTGAGGCCGGTGGAACAGCGTGGGGGAATGTGGACAGGAAGCAGTTCCTGTTGGTGGGTGTGGCTGTTTGACTGAGGAGAAATGTGAGCTTTGTTTCCTGATAATACAGTGTGAAGCACAAAAGGTTTAACACCAATCACATGCTACAAATTCTGTCTCTCAACACCATGGCTATCCCACTGTACAGAAGACATTCACAGACATATTAACTCCCATACAACATTTTTAATACACATCTGTCAATATGTAAATAATCTTATCCTTTCACTGTTACTAGAAGTGACAATCTACTGTGCTGCTGTCAAAACTTTAATACAGCATCTTAAATTCTATAAATCCCTAGAGAAAAAAAATGCATTGTGACTTTCATCTTGTTCATAGATCATCAATTAAACAATTGTGCAGACACAACGTAAGAACACCTCCTGTGTTAGATGCTGTTTTAAAATCATGAAATGGATTATTTATGATGTACATCTGAATTAACTAGGCTAATTATGGAAAAAAGGAAGGGCTGGGTTCTCTGCACTGGATGTATATTGGAGGCAGATGAAGCTTGGATGTTTAATTTAAGTCCAGCATACATCACCTGATTTATATTATGAAACATATGCATGGATAAATCATTTGCATTCAGATAAAGCATATGCATTCAGAGAGTAGAATAGCTGAATTTTCTTTTCATGCCAACTTATCCTGCAACCAACCATTCTTAATGCTTAAACAAGAGTTAAAATAAAGAAAAGAAAAACCACCATATAAAAATGCAGTTTTTTGGTCATATTTTTTATTTATTTATTTTATTTGCTTTTATTATTTTTTATAATAAAGGCAATTATTATAAAAATAATTTTATTTTTATAATTATTTGCCTTTAATATTATTTGCCTTTATTTACCTTATTTCTATACACAGTGACCGTGAGAGATGAGACAGGAAATGATGAGAGACTAGGGGATTGAAATCGGGAAATGACACTAGTCAGGCTCACTTGGTTGATCTGTATATGCGCCGCAATCCTTGCAATGCCATCAGAACATGTCTCAAACGTTTTTAACTCTTTGGTGAATGAGTTGACTACAGTGAACAGACCTTCAAAGGCGATTTTTAATCATATATGTTACCGTTTCTATTACAGCATAAATGTGAAACAGGTAACAAGAGAGTTGATGCAGCAATACATTTGGGTTTGATTAACCTACAAAAATATTTCTGAATGTAATTTAAAAAAATGCTTACATAATGCCATAGGTTAGTGTGTCACTTTTTAAAAAATAATTCTTAATTTTGAAGAGTAACAAACATTATATTCTTGTTTTGAAGAAAGAAGAAAACGATCTTCACAGGCCTAGGCGATATGGCCAAAAATTTGATTCATTTGTTTTTTCCATATCAATACCATATTGATATTTATCACAATATTCATTTACTACTAGTGAAATTTTTTTTAATTTACATCAAACAGCATTTTCATTTTTAAAACGCAATGTTTGAAAAGATGCTGTACAACAAAACTGTATAGGCTTAAATTAAAACAGACTAAAAATATCTTGGCTGTATGACATTTCTTAAAAATAATATTATTGTTGTTACTTTGAGTATATTTTCACATGCAATAGTACTGCATTTCTGTCATAATTTCTTAAAGTTAAACCTAACTTTTATTTTGGCAGTTTGTCACGAAGATCTTTGAGTTTGATGAGTTAAGAGTGTGTATGACAGTTTTACACAAATGAAAAGTGTGTGAATTGACTCTCAGAGCAACTCTAAAGGAACACACAAACTACAAATACGTCAGTTGGACACTCTTTTGTTTCTGTGACATTTTATTAACAAAAGGCCGCCTGATATTGTGCAGACATGGTCATGATGCTACATCTCACACTTCCTCCAGCACCACAGAAGGCCTCGCACAGCGCACTACTATAGCAGCAGGCTCGAAATACCACACATGCTCCAAACAAACTCAACTGCTGCGATTTCCTCATTCTCACCCCTTTCATTGCCTCATTTCCCATAAGTTAGTGAGGTCGACTGCCTGAGGGTAACATAAGTTCAGAAAGAACTGCAATCTCTTCGGGAGCACAAGTGGAACCGAAAAAGGTTGTTTGGGCAGCAGAGATAGCTCTTCACAAGTTCTCAAAAAGCAGATTTAGGTTCAACAAACTGTCTTTTGTGCAAATAAGGATGTACACAACAACAGACACAGGGAACATTGTGGTTACACTGCTTCTCTTCTATGTTACTGCTCAGCTGATTAAAGCAGCGAATGAAATGAAGCAACAGAGAGCTACAAGACAACAAACCCTAAACTCACAAGACTCAAACCTCTACCTTGCATAAGACAGTATGCTAGCTTAGCAGACTAATTGAACTGCTTCTTAACAGTAAATTAGCTGAAAACAGGAGACATTTAGCCTATGTAACTATTTGTGACTTTAACAATTAGGGTTACAAAGGGACAGAAAACCAACAGTAAATTACCAGAAACTTTCCAGATTTTTTTGGAAACTTTCAGAAAGTTTCCAGAAATGTACCAGAATTTTTTTTTTTGCCCCTTTGCAACCCTATTTACAATGTGCTATATGCAATTATATGATTCATTATACTGATTTATTTGTGAATATTTCAGTTATAATATCAACAAATTATTTAAATTATTCACTGATTACACTGCAATAATGCTGCAGGTTACAACTCTGAACTTTAAGAATCAACATCACATAGCCATATTGAAAATTGTGACTAATCAAGAAATTAGTAGAAAAATGAACAAAATAATGTTTAATGTGGATTTATTTATTGGCCGTTAACTTCATTCTAAAGATTAGACTACAATGCAAATAAAACAATATTTTAAAAATGGAACAAAACAGAAACTTCAAAAACTTTCTCAGTAATCCAAACTGAGATAGAATTAACAAAACAAAAACAAAAAAAACAGAGTGAAAAAAAAAAAAAAAGTGACAATAAAAAAAAAAAAAAAAAAAAAAAGCTTAAATTGAAAATTTAAAATGAACAGGAATCAATTGAATTGGGGAAAAAACTAATTGGACAAATAAGTAATCAGTAAAGTGGAGCAATAAATAAAAAGTGAAATGTGCGCAGATAAATACATGGAATTGTAAGAATTTAAAAAAAGGCATCACGCATAACCTCACCTGGCTCAGAACATTTTCTTTTGCAAGCCTCTGCAAATTTCTGTCAAACATTCACTCTCGCCTGTAGCAACATTATGCTTGCATGAGCATTCAGAGGCACTGCTTGCATTCTTTTGCCTGTTTTAATCATTCACTACATCATCTCTATGATTAGGGCCCTATGATTTCCGCGATGCGGAAAACGCGGACGGAATCGCGGAATCCAGTCATAAAAACGGAATTTACAGATTAACGTGGAATGTGACGGAATTTGTCAAAGTTTGGATGAATTAATCAAAAGTAGGTCATTACACTTAAATCAAATCGCGATATGGACTAGTATCTGTAAATATTAAGCCGCAAAAGTCGATTTAAATATGAATCCTGCATGTTCTGCGCGTCTCTGTATGAATGGAGCAGACGCGCGGTTCTGATACACAGAGCGCGTGGCGCTCGCGGTGATTCAGCGTCTGCCGTCTCAATGAGGACATAAATACATGAACAATATCTCCAAAACTGCTCTGTGAGTCACTTTACGAGCATTTTACCATTTTATTTGAGTAGAACTACACAGAACTTTAAAGGTATGCACGGCAACCCGTCAAAATAAAAGTTCGGTTAAACTTATTAAAGACATTATGCCAGAAATAGGTAATATACTATTATTTAGTAGAATGTGCGTAATACTACTACTACTACTACTGTTGAAAAATAATAAAACTTTTTTTTTTTTAAGAAATAATCACAAAATATTTTCATTTTAATAGTAAATCCCCTTTATTTGGCAAAAATTTAAATTTTTAATATTCATAAATTAAAATATAAATTAAATCAATGTTTTATGCCTTCATCTGATAACCAGTAAAATTTAAATACACAACACAGAATTTCTGCGGGGGAAAAAACATTTCATAAGGCTACTGTAAGAATAAATAAAAATTGTTTGTATGCATTCAAATAATTAGACATACTAAAACAGAATTTGGTAACAATAAAACATAAGGTGAAAAAAAATACATTTCATATGGCCCTAAACATGTCATTTTAGTTACATTTTTAATAAATTAATGTTATATTGTATAAGTTTCATGATTTTAATTCATTAAACATGCTTTTTGATTAATAACATTTAATTTGACCATTAAAAAGGAGTCCAGAAAAATTAAAACGGAAAAAACAGAATTTAGAAAAAAATAAAAAGGAATTTGGGAAAAAATAAAACGGATTTCATAGGGCCCTATATGATATAAAACAAGCTCAATACACATTCCGAACAGAAAGGTGTAATTCAGAGCACGTGTAAGTCAATACCTCATGATTGTGAAATTTATCATTCACCACACCTCAAAATCAAGATAAAATCAAAGTGAATCACAGTTTCTCTCTCAATCCACACCAGAAGCAAGCGGTAAAACTACATCACTACTATGACAATCATTGCAAACATCCAACATTGCTACGTTTGCAGTGTAGATTGTGTGTAAAGAGTGCACTTGTAGTATATTACAGGGCTTGACGCTTACCTTTTCCCTAAGGAGCACATGTGCTCCTAAGTCAAAAAATTTAGGAGGCGGCATTAAAAAATTTAGGGCGCAATGCAAATTTTTCAAATTAGGTGTTTAGCTTAATAGAGGATACAAAGAGACATTTACAGCACAATTATTTAACTTATCAGAATACAGAAAGTACACAAAGTTTTTAAATAATTTTGCTTCAGACACTATTTAATAGAATAATTATGTAATTAGTTATAGTCCTATTAAACTGTATGTACATTAGGTATGTGACGGTATCAAATTTTCACAATAGTCATTGAAGCTTTTGTCACGGTATATGTTTTTTTTTTTTTTTTTTTAATCACAATATATAATTTCTAAGTGAAAAAAGTGTTGTCCTCCTAACAGTTTAAATAACTTTATTAAAGATCATTTACTAAAATACTTTATTAAAAAATACACAAAAATATAAAAGTGTTTCAAGATTAGAGTGCAAAAGATTGTTCAAATGAACGAAAAAACAATAGGTAACACTTTACAATAAGGTCCCATTTGTTAACATTAGTTAAAGCAGGTTAACATTAACTAACAATGTGCAATAGCTAATTGTTGCAGCAGTTAATATTATTTGTTAATGTTGATTAATAAAAAATACAACTATGTTAGTTAATGTTAGCTCCATTGAATAATATTAACAGACACAACTTTTGATTTTATAATGTATTATTAAAAGTTGAAATTAAGATGAACATTATTAATAAATGCAGTCATTGTTTTTTCATGTTAACTAATGGAACCTGTTAAGTGTTACTGAACAATAATAACGAATCAGTCAATATAGTGGATAGGACATGTTTTAGGTTAGAAAAAAAATGTTTGATAATAAATAGCTCATTAAGCCTTTAAGTAATAATTATTTGATGCTATTGTGAAGACTAAAGCGAATATAAATATCTAAATGACTGTACAGTGAAACATTACAGTTTTAGGAAAGTGGCGCAAACTGCTTGTTTACAGGAGGTTACGGGTATGACAGCTGCTTTGTTTACTGGGTTGCGAGAATTGCTTGGTAGCATCAGCGCCCTCTAGTGGCAGATGTGCGTCATTCATGTGATCTTCACTACCCAGCAAAACAAAACTTTCTTCTCATCTGTGCTCATTTAAATTAAACCGTTGCCTTTTTAAAGTTCTGTAATCATATGAGGCTGCATCCCAGTGCCATAAATAAACAGAATAAATTAATACGTTTGTTATAGGCTACTGTATAAGTTAGGCTGTTTTGTATTTTGTTTTGTATTCGCACTTGTGCTCCTAAATACATTTTCCAGTTCGCACACATCTATTTTTAGTCGCAAATGCGAGTGAAACGCTCGCACTGTCGAGCCCTGTATTATTCATAGTAATTTCCTCCGGGAATAATGCCACATAAAGTGATAATCAGATGGCCTTACGGTGCCAGAAGAACAACCTCACACAAACAGCTCCGGAAAAGATCCTGGTGTTTAGAAACAATAAAAGGCACCAAAGACTGGAGTGAACTCCAAGAGAACCTTTGTAAAATGCATTCGAATTCCAACGACGCCCATGGGCTATATAGAGCGACCCAAACCAATCATGTTCAACACTGCTAACTATTAATGAGATAAGACTCTCTGGCTGAGTCAGAGCAGCAAAGAGTTAAACCATTAAATCTAATCTAACTGAACAGTGTAGCCTGTAGTCGTTTCCAGCTAAAATGAGGCCTCTATCTATGATATTGCTTTCTCCAGTGAAAAGGTTGACTTCCGAAAGGGAAATGTGCACAGATCAAGCAACATTTACAAGAGAAAACACTTTTAAACAAATATGTTGGTAGATTTTAATGTGAGAGGACAACAGGGAATGGACGTTTTCACTGGAATGAAGCGTTATTATGAATTATGGAATTTTGGCCAGAAGTGATGGATTACAGTTAAAGGGATAGTTCACCCAAAAACCTGTGCAAGAAACTGAACAGTATTTATATCGTTTTTTACCTCTGATCCGCCGCCCGGTCTGTTGTGTTGAACGTGCTCAAGACAGTTGGACCGGGCGGTGGATCAGAGGTAAAAAAACGATATAAATACTGTCCAGTTTCTTGCACAGACCGATCGTTTCGTGTCTAAAGACCTCAATGTATTGTCACGAGCCGCAGGATTTAATTTGGTTTTGTCTGTGTATGTTTTTTTTTTTCTCTCAAAGCCGTGAGTACCATTGACTGCCATTATATAACTGACAGACTGCAACGGTTTGAGTTAAAAATCTTCGTTTATGTTCTACTGAAGAAACAAATTCACCTACATCTTGGATGTCCTTGGGGTAAGCAGATAAACATCAAATTTTCATTTTTGAGTGAACTATCCCTTTAAAAAGCCGTAATGATAAATTTTGTTTATTACAAACACGCATCATTTCACTTCACCAGATGTTAATTGATGGACTGGAGTCATGTAAATTAGCCTACTTCTGAATTATTGTGATATTGCGATTGGACTCATTCTGACGGCACCCATTCACTGCGGAGGATCCATTGGAGAGCAAGTGATGTAATGCTAAATTTCTCCAAATCTGTTCTGATGAGGAAACAAACTCATCTACATCTTGGATGGCCTGAGGGTGAGTAAATTTTCAGCCAATGTTTATTTTTTTACAACTATTCCTTAAAAAAGAAAAAAGTCTAATATTTGATAACTGATATTGTACCGACATATTGTGGATCCCCAGGAAAAGGTGCCAAAAAAGTCACGTTATGAAATATCAATACAAAGAAGCAACCCCACAATTACTGGACCGTTTCAGTAATGGCATAAACTAATTATGACTAAGGAACACAAGCACCACGTGGAATGATTCCACTTCCATGTGCACATGAGGAGATAGGATTCACTTCATAAATTAGAAGAGCTGCACTTGATTTGACATCTGCACCGCTCTGAAGACCTGACGTGGCATGTGAATCCAGATGAAACTTGTTGACCTTGTGCTCAATCTGCTCAGCACTATCCTGCTGCTGGTATTTAGTCTCTACGCCACACTGACAAACCAGAATGTCACTCAACATCTCTTCCACAAAGGCAATTCAGAGATACTGCGCTTCACACTTGCATCTGCTGTGCCAGAGGTTAGCATGGGGTCACAACCGTAGCGCTCTTGGCAGTCATGTTGCAGGCCAGGTGGAACGAGAAAAAGCAAGTGATAGCGAAAGGGAAGGAGAGAGGGGGGTGTCGTGCTTTGCGTAGATTTGAATCAGCAGGTTGATGTAGTCGAACTGCGGTCGGCTGTTTGAAGGTGGAGTCTGGCTGTAGTCAAAGTAGAGCAGAGGACTACTGCCAAGTAACACATGGTGAAATCCAGCCTGTATTTACCAACACTCATGAATCGCCTAGCAACACCAGCAAAATACCACAGTAGGAAAGAATGGAGGAAAAAAAAAAAGGTAGAAGTAAATTTGGCCTTTTAAGTACAAAACGTACCCAGTTGATGCCGAGACTCAACGCAGAGCTCTCTGATATATGTTACTGAATCACACAGAGATTATTTTCAGCCAAAAAAGGCTACAGTACAAGGTCTATTTTAGCAGACAGGCCTATCACAATCACTCCAAACTCAAATAACCTGTCAAATGACTCCTTCACATCATCTTTGAAGGTTTTAGTTTACTTTAACCAAGCACACACTATAAAACTGAAGCACTGAAGGGATAGTTCAGCTTCATGTCACTCCAGGTCTGTATGACTTTCTTTCCTTTTTGGAAATAGAAGATGTTTTGACAAATGTATCAGTGTTTTCTGTCTATACGACGGAAGTCAATGGTCACCAAAACAGGTTGGTTACCAACATTCTTCAAAATATCTTCTTTTGTGTGAAAAACTAAAGTCTATACATTTGGAGAGACCAGAGATAATCAACACAGAAGTTAGCACACTTTCTTGTCCCCATTTAAAATAATAACAACAACAATAATAATTCAAACTCAAATGTTCAATATTAACTTGGTAGCCCCTAAAAAAGGATTTAGACTGTGATTGTCATTATAAATTGACTCTAAATGTGGACCTTTGAGCAATTTTGATTGTTACATTTGGATTTCAGCTCCAAGTCTACAAGAAAATGTGAAAATTTTCATATATGTACTTGAAATGTCATCTAGATCAGTTGTGGTTCCAAGAAGCTTGGACCATCCTGAGTTGAGATATTTGGATGTTTACGGAAACTCCAATAACAAAAAAAATTTGCTGTGGGCCAAAGTCAGCCACTGTGGTTAAACCAAGTAAAATGAAAAAAAAAATGGTGGTTTTGCAATACCAATATATAGAGGGCAATCTCACACACACACACACACACAAAAAAAAAAAAAAAAAAAAAAGGGAGAAAAATTAAAAATGGCCAAGTAACCAGTTTTCCAATTTCTTGACCACTTGAAATGGACTGAACCCATGGTAACGTGAGGGGGGTGAGAGAGAGAAAAAAATAAAATAAAAAATAAAAAAAAACACACACTCAGGATTGTAATGAAGTATTTTATTCTACACAGGGCTTCAGTCTTACAGTGTACGCTTTGCATTAGACATATATTAACTCCAAATCTCCTACATGTGATCGGTTTCACAAAGGCTAACAATGACTTCACTCAACAGCCCACATTCTGACAAGCACAAAACGCAACATGCTGTATCACTACAGCACACAATAGCCATCTTGACACTTCCATGAGTCATAAGGCGGCTGCCTAGACCATCCAGCAGCCATTAAGACAGCTACATAACACCATAAAACATCCATTTATACAAATAGAGTCCCCTGTATAACTTTACCACATAATCTGGCCATAATCGGCAGCTGAAAGGCTTGACATTGTTGTCAGCACATATGTCGAAGAATCTTATTCAGCAAGACACTGACTGGAATGAAAATGTCCCCTAAAAAGGCAACAATGGGAGTCTCAGAGCGTTGGAGAATGGGAAATGATAATTGTGTGAATTCATTGCCAAGCAACACGATATCAATTCACAGCAAGACGACAGAGCAGCATTCTGAATTCAGTCGCAAAAATGACGTGTGAGAAATGTTCCACAGCACAAAGAGAGGGATAGAAGAATTAGTACGAAAACAGATCCATGATTATCTGACCTTTAGCCTGCTGAACATGGATTTGTTGGGAAAACAAACTGAAAAGAATGTTTCAAACATACAGTTTGAGTAAAAAGCTTATTTAAATTTCAATCACATTTGGCCACAAATATTGTGATTTTATCAATTATCGCAATTTGAACTTTTTAATGCATAATGACACTGCTTTAATAAATTCTCATAATAAAATCACATTGCACAGCTCAACAAAACAGATGAAAACCTTGACAAAAAAACCTCTGCAACAGGTCAAGCACAGTTCAAGTTCAGTAAAATGTGATAAATGACACTTATTTTTGCAGTTATCCATTAAATCATAAGAATCAGCCTTGCTAAATGTCTCCAGCTTCCCCTGCACAAACTGATATTAATGCTTACACTTTCACAATACAGCACAATTCCAACAAACACACACACCAAGACTGTGATTCCTTTGAACAGCACCAGAAGTCAATGTTTACTTCAGTTTGCACTTCTGTCAGCAAAAAGAGAAAAGCAGACATTTACAAAAGGAGTTACAAAATATTGTTCTTAAACCTTTCACAAATCTTGAACAACACTGACAGATTACGCTACTCCTAATGTCTACAATAGCTTATTTCATGGGCTACTGAAGACATGAAGAGTCTATACCATTGTTTCTTAATATTATACAAGATGAATAAGACATTCTACAGTAAAAACCTGTTAATTGGTTAAATAAGTCACCAACAAATACTGCAAATGGTTTAACATTGCATTATAATTCATTTTACTGTTAAATAATTTAAGGTTTATAATTTTCAGAAGTACAAACTAAGAGCCATATCATTTATGATCAAAAAGCAGTGAAAGTACATTTCTAGAAGTCCCTACATAACATCATATATAATTATATTTTATTTTAAAAGTTTCGTTTTTTCCTGTTTTACCAGTAACAAACATTGTAATGTTTTTGTCTTAAATTTTCTGTTATTTAGTTAATGTTCATTGCTTTATTTACCCTGATTTGTCTTTGTGTGTGTCATTGGCTTAGCATGAACTCTGATTCATCATCATGGTTTTGGTGATTATCATTCAATTTTAAGGTAAAAAGCAGATTTTGCTTGAGTAGACTGGTATATTAACATGATATCAATTGATGAAATATATGGGTATAAGTTGTAAAATATGCAGGCACCAATATGCCATCCTGTAAAACCAACATTGTTGGTGTTTTTTTTACTGTAAATTTTTAGCAACCATACCTGTCGTTTTTTTACTATAAATATAACAGGACATTTTTAACAGTAAGGGATTTTAACAAATACCTAACCAAAAGTATTAAGTAAAATCAATGCATAACTCATCTGCACTGTTTGTGATACGGATATAAGAAATGATTTGAGGTACAATTGTGAAGAGGTGTGACCAGACTCTTGCTCTCATTGTTTCCTGACAGGTTAATGAGCATTGCAAGCCAACGTACTGCCAAATCAATCCTGACTATAAACTGATAGCAGTCTGTGTATATTCCAAGCAAGTGTAGGGTAATGCCATGCATCCAGCAATGCTTCTCTTTCATAATGTGCAACTCTGTTTGTCACCATTGCGGGAATGCAAACCAATCTACACAGAGTAGCCGAGCAACCCTGGCAAAGACTTTGGGAATTTATTGCAACGTGAACACAAAATGCAAATAACATCCAATAAGCATAATGGAGTAAAAGTTTCTGATTGCAGCTACTTTGCTTGGCCATGCTTGTGTTCTGGATTCGACAGTTAAACCTAGCCTGGGCACTAACGCATAAAATTCCAGACAATGTCCAGAAAGCTGCTGGACAGTTTTCCAAGGAATGCTGTAATGAGAACAATGAGGCAGAGCTAGCCCTCACATTCCTCACCCATTAAAAACTGCACAAATAATACCACAAAGAAGCGAGGACGGAATTTACACGGTCACACCAGCCGTGTTAGTAGACTGCCTACATGAACAAAAGTAGTTACAGATGGCCAGAAGTGTTGTCATCCAAAACAAGCTGTGGTAAAAACAAGTTTGTTGGTCTAGGATTTTCAGCCACATAGTATTAGGAAAACAAGGGTCAGACTAAGATGTTTAATCGTAACCTGCTTCAAGACGGATACAGCTTTGTAAGCTGGGTTACTGGGTCAAAACCACACAGTTTCCTCTACTTCAAGACAGTCATTTTCTGCAGGCCCACACCACCATTCAGAAGTTTGAGGTTGATAAGAATTTATTTTAACTGTTTTTTAAATTCATTCAGATCACAAATGATTATGATCACAAACAGAAATATAGTAAAATATTACTACAATTAAAAAATTGTTTTCTATTTTAATATACTGTATCTGATGTAATTTATTCTTAAGATTCAAAGCTGAATTTTCAGCAGCCATTACTCCAGTGTCACATGATCAGAAAGCATTCTAATGTGCCGATTTTTCTATTATTATCAATGTTGAAAACAGTTGCTGCTTAACGTGGAAACTGATACATTTTTTTCAGAACAATTGTTTAAAATAGAAATATTTTGTAACAAAAAAGTCTTTACTTTCACTTTTGGTCAATTTAATCCTCAATATAATCCTTGCTGAATAAAATTGTAAATTTCTTTCCAAAAAAAAAAAAAAAAAAAAGTGTTGACTGACCAAAACTTTTGAACAGTAGTGTATAGGTATAGAGGCACAAGTACTTTACTCAGCTTTATATCATTCCAAACCGGTATGAGTTTTTTTTTCTTCCATGGAAAACAAAGAGTTAATTATTTAATATCATCTTGGAAGCCCTTATTGTTAATGACTGGGTCTGTCAAGTGGTGAACTTGACAGAACATTGAATTTTTTTTGTAAAATCTGCCAGTCGAATGTGCCATACAGACATGCTGGCAGCCAAATAAGCATGCTTGACCGAAATAGGGAAAAAAGATGATCTGGGCATGTCATGTTTTCAACGTGTGCACTAATAAAAAAAGATGGAAAAAAATCAAAGCCTGAAAAGAACTATAGAGACTGCAAAAATGGGAAGAGCTTTCTCCTAATGAAAATATGAACACAAATGCCCACTCTTGTAATAATCCATTCATTTCCCGGTGGATAAAATCAAGTGTCACCTATGTTTTTCTCACAGCATATTCACAGTTTCACTTGAATGTCAGCAATTCACACTGACTTAAAGAAATGCCTCCAATTATTAGAACATTGAACATTGGATCCCTGCTTATGAAGAGAAAGATAAAAAGCTACTTCACCAAAGTCTTGAACTGGATACCAACTAATAAGCGCTGCAAGCAAGTCACTAAATGATTCATAGATTCCTCACCGCAAGCTCAATCCAGCTACTGTGTCCCTGTGAACAGATGTCAGAAAAGAGCTGAGATGCTTGAAAGAAACTAATCGCGGTTATACTTGTACAACAGAAGTAGGAGAAACAAAAGAAGAACTAGGAATTATTTGAAAGACCTAAAGATGATCTCGATCGAACCATCGTTTAACCAACAAGAGGAAAGGCCTTTATTGTGGCGACTCTCACTTCACATTGAGTTCTGGGCAATGAATCAGAGTGATACCGCCTCCACAAGCATCTGAGGCGATTCCTTCACTTCCTGAACTCAGCCGTGCACAAAGGAAGCCTTGTAACGCAGCACTGTGGCATCACTGGTCTACCGGATTCATGGTGAAACACAGAGAGTGAAGGCTGGGTAGGCCTTATCCAAAAACTGATGGGAGAACATTTCCTTTTTTTCAAAGAAAAGTATGATCTGGATCGGTATAGAAGAGCAACATCATTTTGAGGTGACAAGAGTGTAATGTGCCCAGGGCAGATGTGCAAAAGTAGCACACTAGGTGTACCCTACCATTCAAAATTCTGAGGACAGTAAGTTTTTTTTTTTGGAAAGAAATAACTTTAAGCCATGAAGACATTCATAATGTTACACAAGACTGACTACAAATAAATGCTGTGCTTTTGAATGGTCTACATCAAAGAATCATGAGGGGAAAATAGCATTGTTTCCACAAAAATTATAAACACTTTTTTCAACACTAATAATAATAATAATAATAATAATAATAATAATAATAATAATAAGGAATGTTTATTGAGCACCAAATCAGCATATCAGAATGATTTCTGAAGCATCATGTGACACTGAAGACTGCTGAAAATGTAGTTGCGCCATCAAAGGGATAAATTACATTTTAAAAATATATTAAAATAGAAAACAATGAGAACATAAATTTTAAATTATATTTAAAAATTTTTAAAAAAATATTTGTAATACTATATTAAATTATAATATTACATAATTTAACAACAATAAATTAAATTATAATCAAATTAAACATTTAATAGTAATAAATTAGAGTATTTTTACATTTTACATAAAATAAAATTAAAAAAAAAAAAAAAAAAACTGCAAAACTGACACAATTTTATAATACGAAATTAGCCTACATAGTTACACACACACACACATACACACACACACACACACATATATATATAAAAACCTATATATAATATCTAACAATCCACAAGTTAATCATTGTAACATGCCTGCTGCATACAGGTGGGCCCTTCCGTTGGCCAGTCATGCGTTTTTTTACTGCTATAAAATCCAGAAACATTGCTGGGCTCTGACATAATGCCGGCAGAGAAAAGGCACAAGACAGAGCAAGTGACAGCTCCAAATGCAGGAGTGTAAGAAAGTAAAAGATAGGGAGCGTGTTTTTGCATATAGTCAGAAAGAGCCATTTTACACTTGACTCAGTTCAAACACCATACATGGCTCTGTTTAAAAAATCCATTTAACAAATATTCTCAACACAAGCACTCCCTTCAAACCTGCCAGCCGCAGTCTCACATAACTAGAACTCATTTGACACTACTGGGCTCGTTATGGCACCCTGACCCCTGATATACACCACTACAAGGTTACGGGAATGTTGTTAACGAAGTTCGCTGCTGCATATCCTGTTGTCTCTTCACCATGAAGGCCAAACCCAGAGGGAAGGTTAAGTGTTGGGATGCACAACCCCGATCAGTCCTGGCGTCATCACACCAGAGGCTGATACGATGTTTCTAATCCAAATAAAAGCATTCTCTGACTGAAAAGTCACTGGAATACATAGAGATGATTTATCTGCAGGCCCGCACGGAGTCTGAACCCACTGAATTCACAAAACTTGACATCCCTCGCCCTTATGTGCCTATGAAATATTTTGTCTAATTTGATTATGCTTTAAAAAATTTATATTCTTAATATTTCTGAAATTTTAATGATGGTCAAATCACTGAGTATATTGTGAATATTCAACATTTCGGGGTCACAGTCATTTTTTTAAATTTTAATTTTTTTAATTTATTTTTCTAATTATATATACACTATATAGTTCATAAATAAATAAACAAAAAGAAATGGTGTTCATTAACTTTCTATTTATCAAAGAATCTTGAATAAATAAATAAATAAATAAATAAATAAATAAATATGTACCACGGTTTTAACCGGTAATGTTTTCAACATCGATTGAGCACCAAATCAGCATAAAACAATGATTTCTGAATTATCATGTGACACTGAAGACTGGAGCAATGATGCTGAAAATTCAGCTTTGCCATCACAGGAATAAAATTACATTTTAAAATATAATCAAATTCAAAACTTTATAATTTTCATAATATTTTACAATATTACTGTACTTGATGAAATAAATGCAGCCTTGGTAAACTGAACTCAACATTCTCACTTATTAAGCCACAATTCATTTACACAAATCATGACCTTATCATTCTCCTTGCTGAAGCTTAGCTTTTTTCACAAAACCTTTGACTGCAAGTGTGACAATTTGACTGTGGCTTACACTTAAACTGAAGTTTATTAGCTTGTGCCATGTTAACCATGTTATGTGAATAGATAATCCTGCTTCCTTCTTCGTCAGACAGGGTGTGGTTCATCACGCGGTGCAACCGGTGACAGCAAGTTTCTGTTCCCTCAGGCATTTCAGTAAGAATTCATTTATCCGTCCTCGAGTCAGGGAATACCTTGGGTAGCCATGCCTGTAATATAAATCCACACCTTTCTGACAACTACTTAAATCTTAGTTTTTCCATATTCTCATTAGCCCATCAGGGGTTCAGATATGCAAAAAGGAGCCAATTCATCAGCCATGCAAACAGGCAATAAGAACGAATGGGGACAGTGACTTTCAAGCTTTAAAACAGGATACAGAAACACAAATAAAATAATAAAAGTGGACTTCTTCTACAGCATGAGCCATTTAGGCCACTTTTATGACACTTTGGGTCCTTTGTGAAGCTTGAAAGTTTCAGTGTGCATTGACTCTAACTGAAACGTTCATCAGAAATTTGTGCACAGTGGCAGAAGTAGTCAACAGCTTTTGGATGACATGAGAATGAATAAATGAAAGGATTCTAACAGCCTGGTGAGCCATGGGCCACTCTGAATGCCATTTGTTATAGGGAATACAGCAGGGGGATGACACCACCTAAATCCTCTTCCTGCTCCAGGGCCAAAGAGAGCAATTGTGATGGAATTCCAAATAAGATTTTGCTGCCTTTCGTAACAGTGAGATAAGATGCAAGTGTATGAGAATCTCTGCCACTGCTATCAGCTGCAATTCAGATACCACCACTGAAACACCAGCTAACTATTTTGCAATAAGGTCTAACATTAAAATGACGTAAAACTGACTTTGAAATCAGAGAGCAGTTACTGTATTATCACAAAAAAAAAAAAAAAAAGTTGGGTCCTATCATCTCTACAAAAAACAAGGGCCGAATAACAGAAACCAGTCATAAATGATGGAAATTACAATATATAGGCCTAGGGCCCTATGAAATCAGTTTTATTTTTTCCCCAAATTCAATTTTATTTTATTCCAAATTCTGTTTTAGTTTTTCTGGATTCCATTTTTTCCCATATTAATTTTTCTAGACTCTGTTTTAATGGTTAAATATTCCTATTTCAATTTTGAGGCTTATTATTCACAGACATTAGTCCATAATGCATTTTGATTTAAATGCACTGACCTACTTTTGATTTATCCACCCAAAATTTATCAAATTCCGAGACATTCCGCATTATACATTTTTATGACTGGATTCCACAATTCTGTCTGCGACCCTAAATATAAAGCAGAATGTCACCAAATTTGCCAAATAAATCAAAAGTAAAAAGACTGCTATTTAAAAATGAAATCTGCATGTTCTGCTCATCTTTTTTATGAATGAGCTGCAGAGTTTCACCTACCGCTCATACTCAAACACACATGAAGCTTCTGCTGTCTCACTATATTAGGGCCCTATGAAATCCGTTTTATTTTTTCCCAAATTCCGTTTTATTTTTTTCTAAATTCTGTTTTTTCCGTCTTAATTTTTCTGAATTTCGTTTTTTTCCGTTTTAATTTTTCTGTACTCCTTTTTAATGGTCAAATTAAATTTTATTAATCAAAAAGCATGTCTAATTAATTAAAATCATGAAACTTATAACATTAATTTATTAAAAGTGTAACCAAAATTACATGTTTAGGGCCGTATGAAATGTTTTATTTTTTTCTCACCTTATGTTTTATTGTTACCAAATTCTGTGTTTTAGCATGTCTAATTATTTGAATACTTACAAACTATTTTTATTTATTCTTACAATAGCCTTATGAAATGATTAGTCGTTTGACAGCACTAAAACACAGTTGGTTATGTCTAAAGTGAAAGTAACTGAACCAGCAACTGTTTGGTTACCCACATTCTTCAACATTTGTTCAACAAAAGAAAGAAACTCATTCAGGGTTAAAAACAACTTGAGAGTGAGTAAATGAATTAATTTTTGGGTGAACTATCCCTTTAAATGTTCATAAAACAACAAAACAAGAACTTTAATACAGTTGCTTTAATAAGAATCAATGTAAAATTGATGTATTTAGTGTTTTATTTTTATATTTGCTAATTCAGTCCCTTGAATTCTACTTCTAAATACACTTACTGTACCTGAAAAATAAAGTAGGCCTACTGTTTGTTTTATTTGTATATTATGTGTATTTGTAATGTATATCTTTGTTCTTATTTTTTAACAACAAACATAAAATAATGCAAAAGATTTTTATCTTCGCCCACTTTGGGCTAAATATCTGCCACTCTTTTTTTTTATTCTACATTTTGTTACCTTGTAAGACTTTGTTTTTAAAATAGGGAAATTAGTTTGGCTTTACTGCTCAGACAACTTGCAAAACAGTGAAACCAACATGGCAAAGAATCATGATAAATCCACGAATCGTGATATTCCTGAAAAAAATCTTGATATGATATTTTTGCCATATTGCCCACCCCTATTATACAGTAAAATGTACTTCAAAATAATAACAACAATAATAGAGTTATTAAAACACTTTTTAAGGGGTGTAACAGGTATAATTTTTAATCCATGTTTTTATTTAAACTGTAAACATCTGTTGTGCAGTACTTTGTAAAAAAAAAAAAATGAATGTAATTATTCAAATTTAATTTTCTATTTAAGTTCTATGCATTCATACTTTACAACAGTTTTTGATTATAAATGTATAATAAATCATAAAACAGAAACCAGAAATATTCAATCAAAAAAGCCAAATTTAAGAAAAAAGTAAATTAAAAAAAATTAATCTGATTTTATATAGCCCTAAATACAGATTATAAATGAGATTTATGACATCATTATTCACCTTAGGAAAACATTAGGTTTTACGGATGAATACATATGCTGGTTAAACTTTACAACCTGTGAACTGAGCTTAAATGTTTAGATTTATAAGCCCAGTGGGCTAAGCTTCTACACAAACCCACTTTACCACAAATAAAGTGCCATGAAATGTAGCATTCAGAACTGTTTAGCTATTGAAGATCCATAGTCTTGTAATCAAACAAAAGCCCCTGTCTTGTTGACATTTCACCTTTCAATGTGTTTTTACAGCTTGACTATTCAGCTAAATGCCATACAGGTAAATAACGAACAGAAGCAAATCAAACTAAGGGTAGACAGTGATGCTTCTAACCCATTCATTGCTGTAAAACTGTTTTTTAAAAAATGCCACATAGGGCAAATCTTTCTCAATTGAGCAACAAGAGCGTTTCAGCAAAGACAATGTTGTATAATGACAGCTGCAGGTCTTGAAAAAGATTGCTTTTAAGTCTGCATACCTGCTGATGGTGAGATATCCATCGTAACGCTCAATACTCTGATGAATGCTGCCTTAAGGATGCGTGCTTAACACAAAAACGATATCTGGTAAATGTGCAACGCAACCTGAAACTGTCAGGCCTTTAGAGGAAACAAAACTTCCTTAAAACTCTCAACAGATTCTCCCTGCCTATATATGTCCAGTTGTTTCACTATCTCTCTTACACACACACACTCTCGAAGCTGCATCCTCTCCAGCCTCGCGGCAACTTCCTGCATCTCCTGACTAATTTTACCCAGCATCCTGACCCATTTCCCAAGGAGCACAAGGAAACAGGCACAGAGGAGCCGACGCAATGACGTCCATACGCATAAACAGGCTGATGCATTCTGACGGCCAGCCCAAACATTACCATGTCAAGATTTCAGCGTGGCCTATATCATGCACCAGCAATGACTAAACAAGAACAAAGGCTGGCCTCTTGAAAAAAGAAATAAAAAGGGCTATAACTGAACCATAATGCAATTTCATCCATGTACAATGAGTTCTTTCATCCTTCTGGTTCTATAAAAAAATATATATTTGATAAATGAAATCCATGAAATGGAACTGTAAACGTAAAAGTTAAAACAGACAGTCTGCAATACTGCAAACAGAAAGCAGTCAATACAAACATATCTGGCATTTCTTAGACTTCTAAACAAACTTTTTTTATGCCCCACAGTTCGTCAAAGCATTTGAGGTTTCATTATTTTTATATTCTTTCCTGCTGCCTGGCAAGTTAGTGAGTCAAACTGAAACAAGCCAGACAATATTACAGTGTGGTCGACACATGGGTAACCACAGAAAACCCTGCACGCTACATAATATTCACTAAAACACTAACCGGGTGTAGCAGCCCAAACACTTGTCCTCCTCCTTCGAGATAACTGAAGGTTAATGCAAGAAGTACAAATACAAGTAAACCTCCAAGACAGTATACTAACGCTTTTAGGGTGGATCTGAAGGAGTCAAACTCAACAACTCAAAACAAAGGAGCAATTTAATCTAAAACGCCTTATAGTATATTACAGGGATAGACAGTAACCTGAGGTTAAGGGTCATACTGAATGGAACAATGACAACCAAACAACTTTTGTTCTTCCAGCTGAAATTACAGAAACATTTTGGCATTTTTTGCATCACAAAAAAAAAACTGAAGTGCTTCTAAGGAAAGGGGAAGGTTTTAAACAGAAGCTACATTGCATTGAAGGTGCACTCAGCAAGTTTCTGTTCACATTTATCTGGTTTTTATTCATTCCAACTGATACAATTTCAGAAGTCCCTGCATTTATTCTCAGTCTCAGCTCTGTTTTTACATGAGATGTATTGTTAATAGTAAGTCTCAATCATAGGTTGTCAACATGGCAGTGCTCATAAAGGGGCGACCCCGCTCCATGTAGAATAAAACACCTTTTTCTTAAAGACAAGTTTATCATCACGTCCTCAAAAGTGCTGATCATTTCACAACATTTAAAACTTTAACTTGCACACACACATCACATTGTTTCAAAGATGATTTTTAATGCATCCACCCTCTTGGATCTGACAAGATAATCCACACCTACAGGAAGTTCAGCCAACTTGTTTAAACACGTATTGGCCACTAATCTCTCTACATTTTTCTGTATTGATTGATTAATCGAATTTGATGATTCTGCATATTTTCTCAAGATCATTTGTTCCAAGGCTTGACACTTCTATCTCCTACTGATATAAACTTTCATTTTTGCTCCGAGCAGTGAATAGAGGACAAACCAGACCAGACTGACAGTTCCAACAACTGACTTCAGCAAAGCAAGCTGAAAGTTGCCAAAAATGAAGAGAAATCACACTGGCTTTGGTTGCAAATTAAAGTGGTTAAACTTTAGCTTTATTTGTTTAGTGATCACTCACTCGCTCGCTGTTCTTCTAATGTGATCAGCAAACAAAGATTCCAAGATTCGAACATTCCAATTTCAAATGAAAGATTCTAACATTCTAAACTAGCAATTTCAAATAGAAAAATCGAACATATTATCATTACAATTAGTATTATTTTTAATTCAAAAATTCAAACAGATCCAGCTGCAGCAACTTTCGCTGCCCACACAGTTCAAACACAAATTCAAAAGGGTTACCTAATCCAGCCATACAAATCACAGCACTACATGTTCCACCCTAAAAGCATGTCAGTTCAGATATGAAACATTAGAATTTATTAAATCAATCCCCCGTTTTGAGCACTGCAGACCAGCCCATCTGGCCTGATCCACGCTGCCATGATCCCTTCGCATGGACAGATTCTTAAACTTACGCACAGCAATGCAATGCATCTTCGCCTCATGATACAAACATTACGTGACAGAACGAGTATGCGCCTGTTCTTACCTTCTCAGCTGTCGTAGGAAAAATATATCCAGGCCCGACTTTAATTTTGTACTAAAGACAGCTTTAGTTTCCCAGCTGCAGTCCCTGATCGCGCGAACGCTCCCTATGCCTCTGCCTCACTCAACTTGTCCGAGACTCGCCGGAAGCCACGCCTTGTTTCGTTTTCCCCGCCCCACGTAGAACGTGATTAGATAAAAGAAGAATGAGTGGCGTCAAAGGTCACCAATCACAAAACATATTCATCGTAGCCCTGCCCACTCGGAGCGTAAACAGGTATGAAGTTCAATGTGGACGACGTGACTGCACTTACTTGTCGAACCAGTTTGCGGACGTCATACGTGCAGTGAAGTCAGTAAACGTTACGTTACGTCGATTAGTATGCTGATAGTATCATGGTGGGAGTACAATGAGATATAAACACGAACTTTGGATATCTATTTGCTTTTTTGAGCTCAACCTATATGTTGAGGTTGGTTTTCCTATACGGAAATTACCACAAGATGGCACCATTATGCAGGGATGGGATACACAATTTCATTATTTTCTGCATACCTACATCTAATAATTAAATAGATTTGGTTTATAATATACGATATTCTATTTAATTAAACAATAGCTTTTTAAAAGTGGTTTTAAGTCAAATTTATGTCAAGAATGTTCCACCAACATTAATGCACAAGAATCTGGAATGGCTTTGCAATGCAAATATGATTTTAAAAAAGTATGTAAAAATACAATAATATGTTACTGTAAACATGCCATATTGGTCTGGTTTAAATTAATAGCAGCACAATGCAACACTAGGGGTTACTGCTCCATCCCTCTATCCACCAAGTGGTCCATGAATTACATGAATAGCATCCTTCTCAGAAATGTTCCTACCTTTTCTTACTGAAGGTTTTCTCTCTAGCGCTTTGTCAGGTGATTTCTTCGGTAGATCAAATGCTGCTTTCATCTGTGACACTTTCACAGACTGTGTTGGATCTAAGGTCAGATCGACCCGGGCCTCAGCTGGCTTGGTCCACTCCTTCATCTTCTTCTGCAACTCAATAGTTTCCTTTATCATATCAGAGACATGTCTTTTCTGTGCACCCTGTGGTGCTTCCATGATGGTGGTTGGGCTGCTTTCTATTGCGTGCTTTTGGTCAAGCTGGGTTGAATGTATCTCCTCTAACACATGACAATTTGCTTTTGTCGACAGCTTGTTCTGCTCTTTATCTTGTTTCTCGTTAGCTTGCATAGTTATAAGGTTGCACATGGAGGAGGAATGTTGCACATCTTGTGCAGCAGATGTGTTTGCTGCGTAGTCTGCTAATGCAGCTCCGGCAGCACAACCGTCCCACACCTGATCGGATACGTCTGTCGGGCTTACAGTGGAATGGGTTGTTGCATTTGTTAAAATCTTCAAAAAAGATTTTTCTTGAAGCTGAGAAGAAACAGACAGAGTGACTTCTGTTTTCTTGTCCACACTTGGCCTATCATCTGTGCGACCTGAAGTTGTCTCAGGACCAGCAATGATCTCAGAGATGGAACCAGTTGCAGATGTTTCCTTACGCAAGCTGATAGTAGACTTGCCGACCTTGTCTCTCTCTGATGGCGTCATCATGTCGCCCGAGTTA
>JAFVLL020037696.1:102821-154243 GCA_021397915.2 Tor tambroides | reverse complement strand
AAAATCCATGAATCATGTATAAATAACATTTTTGTGCTAATATGGAGAACTTATTAAAGACCAGATAAGTTTGAACAAACATTCTATTAATGTTACTGGAAGAACATTTATTCATAAATTTGAGAGAACCTTGCCAGAATGTTAGCCAAAATTCTGAAAACGTTCCCAGTTAGCTGGGGATTTTGCACGTAGGTAATGCCATCTGAAGTTTTATTAATATATTATTCTATTAGGTACATTTCTCAAAGAACACTGTAAAAACACTAAGGAAATAGCTTGAAAACAAGACAAACTGTGTTCAGGAACAACTAGACTCCAACTAAAAATTTGCGGTATGACCTACAAATTGTCATCACATCTGAGAGCGTCTTTCAGAAGCACATTAACTTGGTGGAGTTTGTTAGTCGGTCAGAACACACACTGGACCCATTCGATTTTCTTCTGAAACAGGACATTGAGTTCCTAAAAGTGACTCCAGCTATAAGATGTTCTTGTCTGTGCCAGTAATAGATGCTATAAAAAGCCCTCCACACATCTGGAGCTTCATCAGCCTTCATGAATGAGCGTGAGAGGTTTCTCCAGACCTGGTTTAAAGTGCTACGTGTTCTTCCACCAGTGAGCGGTGTGGAATCTCTGCGGTGGAAGGACCCGTGGGGGACGTGACCATGTGGAACAAAGCCACACATTGACTGAGTCAGCATCATTTCATTCAGCTGTGTTCTAGAAGCATTCGAGATGTTCTACAGCAGACTCAGTTACTCTGAAGATTCCCAAAAGTGTCAAAGAATTCCAAAAATGCTGCTGAAAGATTCTAAAAATGTACAGTGATGAGTGACAGCGAGCTGAATGAAAATCTATCTTATTGCTGTCAAATCGATTAATCGCATCCAAAATAAAAGTTTGTGTTTACATATAATACGTGTGTGTACTGTGTATATTTCTATGTATATATAAATGCACATACATATTCATCATAAATTCATACAGTGACTCTGAAAAGTATTTGGACATATATATCCACCTCAATAAACATCAAACCCATCATAATGGGTGTTCAACTAGGAAATGCGAGCTGAATGATTCTGAGAGGTGAATAATCTATTTCTATGGCAAAATTAGGCTTTTTTTAATGTGTTGCTAAAGTGAGCTACTGTAATATTCATAAAGATCTAAATTAATGCTGCTTAAAAACTGAGAGTTGATGCGAGGTCAATTTTTCCAGCCATTAGTTCACATTTCCTAATGGAAAACTTTGCGTGATTCATCTTAGTTCTCTCTTTGAGGGACTACACTGGCACATGCTGATGAATAATTTTAATTATCTCTCCTGAATTTAGCAATTACATTTCTACATGAAAACAAAACTCCATATTGATATTCCACAACTGACATTCATTTTTAAGTGTTTTAAGTCCGAGTACTTTCTGAAGCCACTTAATGTATGTAGTTTTGTCACATTTTGTCTTCAGCATTGCTGAGCTACTGTAAAGCTGCAGAAGATCATGACATTAACCTCCTCAATGAACATCAAACCCACCATAAGAGGAGCTCATCCTGTTTTAAATGAAATAAACAAACTCAGATCATCCCAAAATCCTCTTTTTCTGTGTCATTTCTCCAGATCAGTGGATGAATGACAGATCGGTCCCTGCTGAAATGTTCCAGAGCATCTGCTTCATAACAGCGGTCAGATAAACTGAGAGCACATGCTGTTTGGAGGAACGTCTGTGACTCAAAGAACATGCAGATCCTCCATATCATTCAACTCAGACAGTCCTTCACTAACAATTACCCATGAGCCTTTTGTGCTGCTGAAACTCACTAAACAATCTTCATGTTCTCTAAGTGAGTTTAAACCCTTCAACTGAATATACAGTAGGTGGGGAGGTCAAAGGTCATATTCACGGTCAGAAAATAGCTGAGTGGAACGATTCTGATAATCAGAAGATTTACAGCTAAAAAAGCAGATCAGTTCTGTCCTGTAATGGCAATTTTAAAGGCCATGAATTTAGCAGGCAAGGCACTCCGAGAAACTCACTCACCTTTCAGCACATGTGCCCAACAGATGCTGTGTGTCCCTTTCAGAAACTCCCTAACATTCCCATCATGCTGCAGGAGATATATCTGTGTAAACATGCTTGGTATCATTTAGACAGACAGAAAGACAGAGAGACAGACAGACAGACAGAAAGAACAACAGACAGACAGACAGACAGACAGACAGACAGACAGACAGACAGACAGACAGACAGATAGATAGATAGATAGATAGATAGATAGATAGATAGATAGATAGATAGATAGATGGACAGAAAGAACGATAGATAGAACAACAGACAGACAGAACCATAGATAGAACAGACAGACAGATAGATAGAAAGAACGATAGACAGAACAGACAGACAGACAGACAGACACATGGACAGAAAGAACGATAGATAGAACAACAGACAGACAGACAGATAGATAGATGGACAGAAAGAACAATAGATAGAATAACAGACAGACAGACAGAATGATAGATAGAACAAGAGACGGACGGACAGACAGACAGATGGACAGAAAGAACAATAGATAGAACAACAGACAGACGGACGGACGGATAGAACAACAGACAGACAGACAGACAGATAGATAGAACGATAGATAGAACAACAGACAGACAGACAGAACAACAGACAGACAGACAGACAGATAGATAGAACGATAGATAGAACAACAGACAGACAGACAGACAGATAGATAGCTAGATAGATAGATAAATAGATAGATAGAACAACAGAACAATAGACAGACAGACAGATAGATGGAGAGACGGCGAGATGGATAGATAAATGATAGATGGACAGACAGACGGGCGGATAGATAGATAGATAATAGACGGATGGACAGATACACAGATGATAGACAGATGGACAGAAAGAACGATAGATAGATTGATAGATCGATAGATAGAATGATGGATGGATGGATGGATGGATGGATGGATGGATGATAGATGGACAGACAGACGGAGAGATAGATAGATGACAGACAGATGGACAGATGATAGATGGACAGACAGACAGATACATAGATGATAAATAGATGGACAGAAAGAACGATAGATAGAACAAAAGAACAATGGACGGATGGATGGACGGACGGACGGATGATAGATGGACAAACAGATACATAGATTATAGATGGACTGAAAGAACGATAGATAGAACAATAGAACATTAGACAGATGGATGGATGTATGGATAGATGATGGATGGAGGGCCAGATAGATAGATAGATAGATAGATAGATAGATAGATAGATAGATAGAACAACAGAACAATAGACAGACAGACAGACAGACAGATAGATGGAGAGACGGAGAGATGGATAGATAAATGATAGATGGACAGACAGACAGGCGGATAGATAGATAGATGATAGACGGATGGACAGAAAGAATGATAGATTGATAGATCGATAGATAGAATGATGGATGGATGGATGGATGGATGATAGATGGACAGACAGACGGAGAGATAGATAGATGACAGACAGATGGACAGATGATAGATGGACAGACAGACAGATACATAGATGATAGATAGATGGACAGAAAGAATGACAGATAGATCGATAGATAGAATGATAGAACGATAGATGGATGGATGGATAGATGGATGGATGGATGATAGATGGACAAACAGACAGACAGAGAGATAGATAAATGACAGACAGATGGACAGACAGACAGATACATAGATTGTAGACAGATGGACAGAAAGAACAACAGATAGAACGAAAGAACAATGGACGGATGGATGGACGGACGGACGATAGATGGACAAACAGATACATAGATGATAGATGGACAGAAAGAACGATAGATAGAACAATAGAACATTAGACGGATGGATGGATGGATGGATGGATGGATGGATAGGTGATAGATGGAGGGCCAGATAGATAGATAGATAGATAGATAGATAGATAGATAGAGGGCCAGACAGATAGATAGATGACAGATAGATAGATGGACAGACGGGCGGAAAGATAGACAGACAGACAGATGATAGATGGACAGACAGATAGATAGACGATATATGGAGAGATGGATGGATAGATAGCTAGATAGATAGATGGAGAGACAGGTAGATGATGGATGGATAGATGGATGAATAAATGATAGATGGACGAACAGATGGATAATAGATAGACAGACAGACAGACAGACAGACAGACAGACAGATAGATAGATAGATAGATAGATAGATAGATAGATAGATAGATAGATAGATAGATAGATAGATAGATAGATAGATAGATAGATAGATAGATAGATAGATAGATACTGTTGTTTCTAAACTTAAGCTTCAGGCCTCATCTCTCTGTCTCTCTGATAGTGTAATGTGTGTTGGTTAGGAAGCATGTGGTATGATGTATGGTAAATTTCTTGTTAACTTTTGGCAGCTCACACTCGGAAATTCTGAATACAGCAGCCTCAAGCGAGCACACTGTGAACTCTAAACACACACACACACACACACACACACTCACAGAGCGTTTCCCTCTCCCCACAGAATGAACATTTAATTATATGGCAAAAGAGACATTCACACAATTGTTTTTCCTCCCCAATACAAACCCACTTGTGATTACGTTATTCCCACGAAGGCAGCCTGGGCAGAGGAGGATGCCGGAGCGGCTCGGATTGCGCCACACAGACCTGAGAGAGAGAGAGAGAGAGAGAGAAAGCGAGAGAGAGGTTGGAGGTTTGCTCTCCTTCTGTACAGAGGGGTGATGGAACAGAAGGGAAAAGCCATATGGTCAAGACTCTAGAATCTTCTCTAACACATAAACAGAGAGAGAGAGAGAGAGAGAGAAAAAAAAGAGATATAATCTCTATTTTACCTCTTCTTGTACCTACTTTAAATCTGTGTTTTTGGATGTTAGTGTCCAGTCAATGAATTTTGAGCTATTAGATTTTCTAAAATACTGCGGCACAAACCATCCGTCGAAATTCAGTCATTTTCACTTTCTACAGTGCAGTTGGTTCACCTCAAAACCTATATGGCATATGGATTTTTCCCAAGGAACAAAAAACGAGATATTCAAATGTCAAAACTTCTCTTTTTCCTATAATGAAACTGCTTTATGATCAGTCCAGTTCAGTTGCAATTTTGATGGGTTTACCTAAAAAAAGACAATATACTAAGCCATAAAACCAAACCTCGACTGAATTACTACACTAACATTATTTTAGGCCTCAAAACAGAAAGATGTTTTATTCAATGCATTATCCAGACTAATTATATTTCCGTGTCTACCCTGGAAGCGAGTAACACAATAAAACTTCGGTGAGGAAGTTGCTTGCAGTGTGTAGTTTGGTGTCACAGATTATATAAACATGAACTGGTGAAATGACTGAAAAGTGCCACTGGAATCCGCTGATTTACTGGGAAAACAAAATCTAGAAATAAACAGCCCAACCTGGTAGTCAACAACCTAAACTAACTCAGATCACCCAGAACCATTCAGAGGACGTTTACATTAAACAAAAATCCACTAATTACATATTTGGACAATTTTTAGCACATTTTCTCATTTTATTGAGAACAATAGAGGGCAAAGGTCATCAGCACTCTCTAGTCTTGCTGTATTGATCTACAGACCACCAGTGTGAGTCAACAGCTCAAATTACTTCAAACTGGAATCTCCTTTCAAACAAACACAAAGGAAATAACGAGAACAACCATAACATCACATGTTGCACATCTGGATTCTTCAAAAGATTAGTTTACAGTTAAAGGAAAAGTTCACCCAAAAATGAAAATTTAGTGTAAATTTCCTCACCCTTTGAGAATTACATCAGTTGCTCACCAATGGATCCTCTGCAGTGAATGGGTGCCGTCAAAACGAGAGTCCAAACAGCTGATAAAAACATCACAATAATCCACAAGTAATCCACACTACTCCAGTCCATCAGTTAATGCCACATCAAAATTCTCTGACATATTGGTTTAGAGCTGTTTTGGACTGTTTTCACTTGTAAACAGTGCTTGATCTGTGCATATTTCTCTCCTGATTCAGATGAGACAACTTTTTCACTGGAGAAAGCAATATTATGGATAGAGGAATTTATGAAGTTAAAAACATGTTAATAATAGATTCGATTATTACAAACACACAGCTTTTTGCTTCACGAGGCATTAACTGATGGACTGGAGTGGTGTGGATTATTGTGATGTTTTTATCAGCTGTTTGGACTCTCATTCTGACGGCACCCATTCACTGCAGAGGATCCATTGGTGAGCAAGTGATGGAATGCTACATTTCTCCAAATCTGAGGAAGAAATAAAATCATCTACATATTGGATGGCCTGAGGATGAGTTAAATTTCTGCTAATTTTCATTTTTGGGTGAACTACTCTTTTAAATATTTAAAGAGCAATTCCAGGGGCACGTTTTAAGGATGTTTACCTAAATATATTAATAAACGCTCAATAAACATTTTACCTCATAATATTCTTGCTTGCTTGCTCTCTCTTTAATTTTGCATGACCTAGTCATTTCAGAGTCCCATCGTGGAAGAAGATGTGCCGCTTGTACACTCATGCACATGTGCACAAACACAACGTGCCCTGCCCGTGATGATGAAAGCCCTGGACCAGACAAAATAAACATTTATTAAGGACACTTATGGGATATAAACCATTTAAACACACACAAACATCACCTACATACCCACAGATGGCCTGTGTCTGATGTGGCAAATAAAATATCTGTTCTCACTGATCATTACTTTAATCAAACCTTATAAACGATACAACGAGTGATGTGTACAAGAGAGGGATGGAAAGACCAACTGGACAGAAAAAAAAAAACATTTCCTGAAACAATGTCATTTTCTCAAGACTATGAACATGACCTCAAAACTAGCTTATACAAAACTAAACAAAAAATGTAATCCTCCTATATATCTTTCATTTTGTCTTGAAATGACATTTAAAACCTAAAAAATAAACAATTTATTGCCCTGCTCATAACACCAGTGAGATTAATTTAAAAAAAAAAAAAAAGATTGATAAAATATTGATGTGTGAGAGATATTACAGGATGAAAAGCACTGCTGAAGTTAAAAAAATAAAATAAAACAAACTACTACATTAAGTTTACAAAGCTATACAGCAATAAAATAAAATGCTACATATTTATCTTGAAGTTTTATGAAGCTTTGATATAGCAATAAAATATAATAGATTTTCAATAAATTAAAAAAATAATAATACAAGAACGCCATTAAGTTTTAAATCTCCATTAAGATGGAATAGCAACAAAGCAATACTACACTTTATAATAAAATAAAAACACTTGAATAAAATATAAAAGTTTATTAAGGTTATGAAGCTTTGATTTTTCAATCAAATAAAAACAAATGAAATTAATAATATAATAAAATTAAGATTATGAACCTCAATAAAATAAAATTAAATGAAAAATAACTGGAGTTTACATAGCTATGATATAAATACTACACATTTCACTTACTGCTTTCAGCATACTTTATGGGATATATTTGGACATGGGACCTTTTAAGGCAAGTCAGTTCACTTGGTGAGCATTACATTGCAGGTTTCCAGTATGAGTAAGTGTCTCTGTAGTTCATTGTGTGCATGTTGATTTTTCCTAATGAGGTTATATATTGAAGCACTAGAGCTGCAGTAGATTTTCTACTCAGGTCTGGTTACTCATGCTGCTGGGAAGTGTGCGGGTGTGAGAACGCTGGTCTGTCCCCACTGAATCCAACGTTACAGGAGTAAATATGAGTAATATACGGTTTCGTGTTTTGCGTATGTGTGAATATAATGATTCCTCACTGGAGAACACCACTCGGTTAAGGTGAACCCCACGGAGCAGCTCCGCAATGAGCCCAGTGAGGCCATTTACAGAGCTGCGCGAGGGAGACTACATCTGCAACATGTAATGCAGCAGCTGAGAAACCACATCAGCAGTTCCTGCTTGGAAAAACCAGGTCATTCAAGCTTAGGGCGGTCATGCCAGGTTTCGGAGCCCAGTGGATCAAAGATCTGTGCCAGGTTGGACCAGAGAGAAACTCCAGCAACCACCTCAAACTGGCAGAGACAAGCAATATTTCTGACATTCAGTATGAAATGGTGTTGCAAAAATAAACCTTCTTGATTCAATTGGGCCGAGTGTGTGTTTATTTCAGTGAATTATACTGTGTATTGTCTTTTCCCAGGGAATAATGAGGACAGGCATCTTTCACACAGATTTGGTTTGTAAACGTGTCATGTCACGCGTGTGTTTGTTTATGTGAGTGTGTGGCGGAAACAGGAAATGAATGTTTTTAACAGTCTTTGGAAAGGTTAATCTTAAATTATTGTCCATCAGGTTTAAAATCTGTTTCACGTTTTGTGAAAGCCTCTCTCTTTTCTGCCACTGAGAAGAGAAAGAATGTGACATGTCAGCAATTTAAAGCAAAAAGTTCGAGATATATATACACACTGCCGTTCCAAAGATTTTTTAAATGTTATGCTCACCAAGGCAGCATTTATTTGATCAAAAATGCAGTAAAAAATGTAATATTTTGAAATATTTAAAATATCTGGTTACTATTTGAATATATTTTAAAATATAATTTATTCCTGTGATTCAAAGCTGAATTTTCAGCATCATTACTCCAGTCTTCAGTGTCACATGATCCTTCAGAAATCATTCTAATATGCTGATTTGCTGCTCAAGAAACATTATTATTATTAAAATTTCTTTGATGAATAGAAAGTTCAAAAGAACAACATTTATGATTTAGGATTTATAAAAGCAAAAAATAATTTTTTTGTAATTTAAAAATGTAAATTATATTTTACTAACACATACATAACTATATATATATAGAGAGAGAGAGAGAGAGAGATGTATGAAAATAAATATTTTTTAAAAAAAAAATTCTGCCTGAGAAATTTCCTCGTATATAAAGTTGTATGAAAAGAGCAACATTTCATAATAAATGTTAAACAAATAAATAAATTAATAAATAATTGAAAATTTCTTATTAATATTGTTGTCCATTGAAAAAAAACACTCTTTAGACAAGATGAATTTACTCGCAAAGCAAAATTGTGTATGATAAAAAAAATATTGGGATTTTTATTATCCCAATATTTAATAAGGTTTATGCATTACATATTTATATGCACTTTTTACATGCATATAACATATAATATATAAACATATATAATATATAAATATAAACTTTAAAAAAAAACAATTTTCAATGTATGAATGTGAATCAATAACGGCAAAGTCTTCATTTCTGGACGTAAACTGTCCCTTTAAGAGTTACATATCATAAAGTTGCCGGTCTGTGAGTGTGACATCACCTTACACAAATGTACACACACACCCAGGTCTCACTTGTACTCTTTAGGAAAATTGCCTCTGGGTTTTTAAACTTTGTAATCTGGAACTCTGAACAGCTATATGTGACCCTGGACCACAAAACCAGTCTTAAGTGTCAATTTTTCGAAATAGAGATTTCTACATCATACGAAAGCTGAATAAATGATCTTTCCATTGATGTATGGTTTGTTAGGATATAGGACAATATTTGGCCGAGATACAACTATTTGAAAATCTGGAATCTGAGGGTGCAAAAAAATCTAAATACTGAGAAAATCGCCTTTAAAGTTGTCCAAATGAAGTTCTTAGCAATGTATATTACTACTCAAAAATTAAGTTTTGATATATTTACGGTAGGAAATTCACTAAATATCTTCATGGAACATGATCTTTACTTAATATCCTAATGATTTTTGGCATAAAAGAAAAATAGATAATTTTGACCCATACAATGTATTTTTGGCTATTGCTACAAATATCCCCCAGCGACTTAAGACTGGTTTTGTGATCCAGGGTCAGATATTTCATGTGTCACTGTCAGCGAAACATTTCATCATTTTATCCTGCAATCCAAGTGCTTCTAAACATGCAAACAGGGTCAGAGAGTCAGCGTGTGCAAACCTGATCAATGCTACATTACACAACTAAATAATTAACCCATTACACACTGATTGAGTCTTCAGGCATCTGCATTCGCATGTTTCGTTGTCATAATGAAAACAGGATTAATGCAACTAATTATTTTAACATAGTGCAAAACATTGCACGTTACGCGATGTTTCCTTGCGGTGAATCGTGACGAGGGGAACATGAATGAGTCACTGAACTTCAAATCATTATCGTAGCAAACACCCAATTCATAACAACCACCAACAGTCAGACGAGCCGTAAATTTAAAGCCATAAAAAACAGCTGCTCCTCTCCGGATCCACGATCAACACTCATGAAGACGTTTACAAACAGACCATGTTTCTGAAACTTTCTCATGGTCTGAGCGGATGCAACATGGACTGCAGGATATACAGAGACAGTTCTGAAGACATTAGAGAGGGTTAAAGCCCCACTTTGCTCTGTGTTTATCGAAAAGAAATGCAAAAAACAGACACAAAAGAATGCATAAGGAATCAGTGCTGGGGATTAACTAACCAGAAAAAGTGAGACTACTAACTTAATTATATTTGTCCAAGCATATCTTCTAGCCACAAGCTACCGCATTTTATCAAACGAGGAAGCAGGAATCGCACTGATAGCAGTTTGCAGCAAAAAAGCAACTGTAAGTCATTTATTTTCATTGAGAGTTGCCCATTTTCAGTGACATGACACAGCGACCGCTGATGATGCAACAAAGCAATTTAATTAGGCTTAATGGCACTGTGTAATAAAACGCACGATGGCTGTTTTTGTCATATATTGCAAATGCAGCTTTACAGCCAAGACAACTGATGCAAGTGAATCAGTTTGTTCATTTTAAAAAAGATTCACTGAATCATTTGAGTCCCTGTGAAATTTGTATGTTACGTATATTTTTCTATATATAAATGTCATTTTTATTGTTTTATTATTGTTTTAAGCACAACAACCTCATTAATTATTGATGCATTTATGCTTAAAAACAATTTTCCAACAAGATAAGAAATATAAACCAATAATAATAACAATAATAATATATTTATATAGCAACTTTTAAAGAGTTATTCATCGTTTTCAACTACATTAGGATGTTTTTTAGTTTTATTTTGTGTAAATTGATCTGTTCAAGTTTAGTCAAGGTTATGGACCAAAATAATTAAAATTAATTTAATAAATTAATAACTAAATAAACTGGTTTATTTTCAAATCATTAAATATCATTAAATAAATAAATATTTTTAAAAACTAAAATATAACAAATGTCATCTAAATATTCCATTTTTAAATACTTAACCATATGAGATAAATACTAGACTGTAAAAATAATTTTTCAAAGTTGTAAATAAAAAAGATTTTACAAGAAAGTACTATTTCAGTTTTTCTACTTCAAAATTTCATGTTTAATTCAATGTGTTACTTACTGCTTCTTTGTAATTGTTTGTTAAATTTACTATTGACAAACTGTTCTTCTTTTGTAAATCTCTTTAAATAAAAGCGTCTGCTGAATGCATAAATGTAAATGTAATTTTTTTTCAATATACAAAATTAAATTATATGCAATTACATGCAGATCCAATCGACTAGTTTTAACTACTCCAAATTATAAGTAACTTGAAGCTTGAAAGATTCTCAAAGTAGCTTCACCAACACTGTAGAAGAAGAAAAGACAGAAAAGAGAGAATTTCTTTCCCTTCACATCCAGTGCAGTGAGGGGGCGTGGTTTGCTGAAGAGGGGCGTGGCTTACCACAGACAGGGTCCGCCTAGCAGTTCCCTCAGCCCCTCCTGTCTCTGATAACTTTTTTTTTTCCTCTCTCTCCTTCCTTCTTTTCTCTCCCTCCCCCTTTCTTTCTCCATACGGTTGCTGTAACAGCAGAAACATATGTGCTCTCTCTCTCTGACATCATCTGAGCTCGCTGCACGGTCCAGCAGGAGGGTGGGGGACGCATGGTGAACGCACAGAACAAACTTCAGACCTTCTTTTTTGGACTTTTTCCATCAACTTTTTTTCCACTACATGTGTCTTTATCAATGTAGTTTCTATTAAACACCACTTCAGATTTGGTGCAGTTTTTGCATTTCTTTGTGTATGTGGGGGGTATGTTCTGAGTTTTTGGGTATGTGTGTGCGTGTCTTGGCACCTTTAAGCGTGACTAGAGCTCTGCTATTTCACCTGGAGCCTTACGTTTAACCAAGCCAATGAAAGCACACCTGAGCCGTCCATGTCAGCCAATCACAGCGCGGGGGAGGGACTTCGGAAATGCTGAAAAAGCACCACACATGAAAGTTATAAACGAGAGAAAGACAGGCCAGCGGAGTGAGACAGACAAGATTCCTTCAGACAAAATGACTCACGTGGTGCTGAAATTGTGTCAGAGCTTTTTAGCTGAAATATTTACACGTATAACACGCTCCGCTTCTGAGGACCTGGTTCTGCCTGATGGGGACTCCTCTGAGGGGGCTGGATGTGATGAAAGCAGGGTGGGTGATGGCAGGATAGACCCCACACCCCTCCTCTGGTGAGAATGTAAAGAGTTTTCCTGGAACTATTGAGAATTTCCAAGTTTTTTTTCCAGAGACAAATGGCAACCGGTCTGAAATGTAGAGAAACAGAGAATTAGACAGCAGAAAAGACAAATAAGAGGAGGATGAGAGGAGAATGAGAAACAGGATTAGATTACAACAGAAAACTACATTTCCTACATCACGTCAGAACAGTCCATTAATCAAATAGGGTGAAGCCTATTTTGAACATTGTGACATTATTTTCACAATAATTAAGCATATTTGAGCAATTTATATAAGGCAAAACCCTAATTCATTACTGTAATGTGCTAAAAAAATTTAATTATTAAAAATATATAAAATAATATATAAAACAATATATATATAATATATATTTAGATATATTATCATAATATATATAAAATATTTTTAACGCCCAGCATTAAATCAGCTTGGACCAGACAAATATATAAATAAAATATAAAAAAACACATACAACTATATAAAATCTTAAAAATATATATAAAATAATATTTAAAACATTTTTTTAAATACAGTATTACATTTTTTTTTTAAAAAGTAATATTTTAGGAAAATTTTATGGGAATCATCATAATTGAGAAAAAGTTGATTTTCAAAAGTAAAAAGTCCAGACATATTACATGAAGTGTCATAAAAATAATGCCGCATAGGAAAACATCAACTAAAAATTGTTAATTTTTTAACATCGCCTAATTCATTTTACTGTAATGCAAAAAACTTTAATATAATGTAAGACAGATAGATAGATAAATAGATAGATAGATATTCATACATCATGGTAGTATTTTTTGTACTAGCTTGAATTTATGCTGATTTGGGAAAAAAGAGTCCAAATTTTGATGACTTAAATATTAATTTCTATATATTGTTAATATTTTATAGAATTTCATGTATGTTTTATATTTTATATTTATATTTGTCTGGTCCAAGCTGGTTTTACTTACTTTTTTATATATTATGATAATATATCAAAATATGTAACAATTTAAATATTTTAATTTACATGCTATTCCCATAAAATATATAACGAAAATGCAAATCTAACCTAAAAGCTGCATTTCTTCATGCAAAATATAATACCATGTTGCATGTTTTCCTGAGACTCTCCCATAAAGAAAATCACACTTCTCAAACTGTATTTTACTAACTTCCTATACAAGTGAATGTAATGTTTTTCTGATTTAAGAGAATGATATGGTCAGTCAGAGAGTCATAGTATGTCTATACCATAAAACCAGCATCCGCATTTGTGCAGACGAAAACTTCATAACCATCAGTAAAGAAAACACGGCGCGCTTGTGGCGCAAACCTGTAATCAGCTGGCTTCTCTCCACTGGGGTTGTGGTGCAGTGGGACAGCATGCGCTCGTTTAGGGTTTAGTAATGGCCACTGTCAGTCCTCTCGCTCAGAGACACGGACACAACAGCGGTGTAAATCACAGCTCAGATGAGGAGCAGGTCATTTTTGAGCGGTTTGAACAGATTCTTCTGGATTGCGGCCTGGGAACACACACATACACACACACACACACACACACACACACACGTTCACTAAACGACTGCTGTATTTTAAAAGGCTTGGCCTGGGGACACGTGTGTCATTTGGATGTCAGCAGGTGTGACATTAACCCTGATTTATGATATTTCAATTCAAAGTACAACTTTCCTCTGCTGTTTTTCCCTTTCAGTGAAACCTGACAGACCATTCCAGGCTAACATCACCACAGATGGCCATTAAAGACTCTCTCAGATGACAATGAAAAAGACTTGAGGACTTTAAACAAGTATATGACATCCATCATGTGACTGAAGCAGTTGGGATGCAGCATTTGCAACAACAAAAATCACTTTCACTTCACTTACAAAAAAAGTACCATGGTTTTACCATGTTTTTTGGGGGGTTCCAGCCAAAATTACAGTGATCAACAGGTATAACTGAAACTAACTGACTCCACTAAAATGGAACTATAAGAAATACCATGTTTTCTTAGAAATGTATGTTTTTGGACATACAGTATACATGGTAATTCTTTGAAATTACCATGGCATATGTCTAAAGCACCTTGAAGCATAAATAGCTTGTCTACAAAAAAAGGGGACATGTACCCTCATACTAGCATGTACTGTATAATGGTACTATCATGGTATTTTTTGACATGTCCCTGATTTTATTGGGATATTTTGGACATGCACCATTGTACTATCATTATATTCTGGACATGTACCGTGATGATATTGGGATATTTTGGACATGTACCCTCATTCTAGCATGATATTTTGGACTTGTACTGTACCATGGTACTATCATGGTATTTTTGGACATGTACCATTGTAATTTGGACATGTCCCTGATTTAACTGGGATATTTTGACATGCACCATTGTACTGCCATTATATTTTGGACATGTACTGTACCATGGTACTATCATGCTATTTTAGACATACCATGGTGTTTTGGACATGCCCCTGATAATATTGGGATATTCTGAACATGCACCATTGGAATTCCACATAAAAACCATGGTACATAAATTTCAGTACTATAGTACAATCATATTATTTCACATCACTACAGTACTTTCTGTAGTGAAAGATGTGTCTTTGTGAAGATGATGTTCTTTTGAATCTATTGTTTCTTTAATTATTACTTACCATGGTATTTACATGGTACTTCACCAAAATTACTATGACCATGAAGGATCTCTTTCATCAGACCTCAGTTGTCCTTCTGTTCCGTATACGTCTTAACCTCTCTCTCTCTCTCTCTCTCTCTCTCGCTCTCTCTCCAGTCCTTAGGTCTGAGAACCACAGGAGCCAAGAAATCCATGGAGAACGTCCAGCTAGAGAGAGATTGAGAAACACAGAGAAAATATTCAACTTCAATGGAAACGAGACCGTCAGAAACAATTGATTGAGTGAGCGAGGGAGGGAGAGAATGAAACAACAGATCTTCATGTTTTCTCCTACTGTATAAAGACAATCGACTTCTTTTCGTACCATTTTTTCTTTATTCATGCCCCCCTCTCTCTCTTTTCAGCAGACAGCCTGACTCACTCATAAAATCACTGAGGACTCTGGGGTTTTGAGCACTGGAAAATATTCTCTGGCTTTTTTTCCATTATTAAGCGACTCCTAAAACCCCAGGATCAACAGTGAGGGAAAAGAAGGGAAGCATATGGAAAGGCAATGAGATAGTGGAGAAATGTGGGGGTAAACACGTGTAGAGCTTTGGTTGATGTGTCAACGTCCGGATATGTTCTGATTTACTGCCAAACATTGTTATTTTACAGTCCAGCTTTGCTGAATTGCTTCATTTAGCTGGTTGTCTCTAGGTTAGTGTGTCTGGTGTAGATTGGTGTGCGTGTTTAGCTTAGTGTTGATGGATGACAGCAATGGAGAGGTCATTCTTTTTCCAGAGAGCTTCTTCTGTAAACACTAACAAACACACACACAAACACACACATGACCTCTCAGAAATCACCCATGAATGTCAAAGGGGGGCTGTTGATGTGGAGCCCTGAGTAGGGATGTTTTCCTGTTGAGTCATTCCAGACAGAGGGATCATGCCCTGGGACACAGACTTCCAGCCTCCCCTTACCAGCCTCTTCCCCCTCAAGCTTAATCTTCCTTCTTTTTCCTAGTGAGCAATGTGAAAAAAGGAAGAACACGACAGATCCAGAGGTTGTAAGGATTCATGGTGGAGGTGTTTTTGGCTTTTTGTGATTTGCTAGGCTAGTTTGTTCAGAACAAAACTCCCAAAGATGATTGGATATCAAGTTGGTAGGTCTGGAAATGACTGCTGACAAGTGGTTAAAGCACCAATAAGAATTAAATGGTTGATGTTTTACAGTTTGAACATGTTTTAACATTTCTTTCCTTATTTATGAGATTCCTGCAAGATGTTGTCCAGCTTGACATCAATCTTTTTTGCTTTGGACAGACTGAAACACCAGCTGAAAAAAAAAAAAACGACAACTCTCACTTCAACCACATGAACTTATGCACTGATCAAAAAAGAACAATTTACTACTACGAATTTCTACAAATGTTCTTGAATGAACAGCAAATCATATGAATATTTCATAACTCACCATTTGCAGGTTCTAGAACCATGAATTCACCTGAATGTTTTAGAACCAACAGCAAACAGTGTGACTGTTCCAGATCTCAAACATTCCATCTGAAAGTTATACATCAGATAGCAATAAGTGTGCAACTCTGGAGCCCACCTCCATCTTTCTTAAACATTAAAAACTGACAGTAAATTTTGCATTGCTTAATACGAATGTTGTTGATCAATTGCTTACGACGTTTCTCATTTGCAATCTGCTTTGGAAGAATTCAGTTTAAACTGCAAATACAGTATCTCACAAAAGTGAGTACACCCCTCACATTTCAGCAACCATTTTAGTATATCTTCTCAAGGGATAATACTATAGAAATGAAACTTGGATATATTTTAGAGTAGTCAATGTGCAACTTGTATAGCAATGAAGATTTACTGTCCTCTGAAAATAACTCAACATACAGCGATTATTGTCAAAAAAGCTGGCAATAGTGAGTACACCCTAAGTGATAACAGATACATCGTTTAACCATGCAAAGCCACATGTCCTATTCATCATGTTCATGTTTTTGTCTGCTTGACAGGACCATAAAAATTTGTGTATCTTGTATTAGAGCAGGTAAAATTTGGTGCTTTGAGTACAATTCTCTCATAATGACCACTGGATGTTCAGCATGGCACCTCACGGCAAAGAACTCTCTGAGGATTTGAGAATTAGAATTGTTGCTCTCCACAAAGATGGCCTAGGCTATAAGAAGATCAGTAACACCCTGAAACTGAGTTACAGTACAGTGGCCAGGGTCATACAGAGGTTTTCCAAGACCGCTTCCTCTCGGAACAGGCCTCGTATGGTCAATAAAGAAGTTAGTCCCTGTGCTGTGCATCAGGCGTGAGAAGATGACTTCAAAAACAGATGCATGAGTGCTGCCAGTGACATTAGAGGTTGCAGAAGTGGAAGGTCAGTTTGTCAGTGATCAGACCATATGCCACACACTGCAACAAGTCAGTTTGCATGGCTGTCATCACAGAGCGAAGCCCCTTCTGAAGCTGGCTCACAAAAAAGCCTGCAAAACAGTTTGCTGAAGACAGCCTGTCCAAGAGCATGAATTACTAGAACCATGTCCTGTGGTCTGATGAGACTAAGATGAACTTGTTTGGCTCAGATGGTGTCCAACATGTGTGATGACGCCCTGGTGAGGAGTACCAAGAAAATTGTGTCTTGCCTACAGTCAAGCATGGTGGTGGTAGCATCATGGTCTGGGGCTGCATGAGTGCTGCTGGTACTGGGGAGCTGCGGTTCATTGAGGGAAACATGGATTCCAACATGTACTGTGACATTCTGAAGCAGAACATGATACCCTCCCTTCAGAAACTAGGTCAAACGGCAGGTTTCCAACATAATAACGACCCCAAACACACCGCCAAGATGATAACTGCCTTGCTGATGAAGCTGAAAGTGAAGGTGATGGAGTGGCCAAGTCTGTCTCCAGACCTGAACCTTATTCAGCACCTGTGGGGCATCCTCAAGTGGAAGGTGGAGAAGCATCATGTGTCTAACATCCAGCAGCTCGATGATGTCATTATGGAGGAGTGGAAGAGGATGCCAGCAACAACCTGTGCAGCTCTGGTGAACTCCATGCCCAGGAGGATTAAGGCAGTGCTAGATAACAATGGTGCCTCTACAAAATGTTGACACTTTGGACACAGTTTTGACGTTCACTTAGGGTGTACTCATTTTTGTTATTTGGACAACAATGGCTATATGTCGAGTTATTTTTAGAGGACAGTAAATTTGTACTTCTATACAAGCTGCACATTGACTACTCTAATATATATCCCAGTTTCATTTGTGCAGTATTGTCCCTTGAGAAGATATACTAAAATTGTTGCTGAAATGTGAGGGGTGTACTCACTTTTCTGAGATACTGTACATATGAATGTTCTAAACACATACACAACCATCTGGAAGTTGTAGAACTGACTGCAAAAAAAAACTATATCTATAAACTGTAACCCACATTACTGTTTTATGTGAATGGTCTAGACCTTAAACTCAGCCATCTGCAAGTTTTAGATCTGACTGCAAGAATCATGCAAGCTCTAGAACAAAAATTCTCTCTGACAGCTCTAGAACAAAGAATCTCTGAATGGTCTAAATACACACATGTGAGTTCTAGAAACAAAAGCAAGTCATGAAAAGTGATCGCATCAAAATTCTTGGAATTGGAGAACTGTGCAAATGTTCTGCATCTCTAACCCAACCAAGTTCTAAGATTATCAGCAAGTCCAAAAAAAAAAAAAAAAAAAATAGAACACACATCTAGTCTTCTAAATGTTTTAAAACTAATGGTGAACCATGTTGATGTTCTAGACTCAGTTTCTCTCTACAACCCAAACCTTTCTAGAATAGATAGATAATTATGTGAAAGCTCTAGACCTCATACAGGCATCTATAAGTTCTAGAGTCAAAAGCAAGCCATAAAACCCACATATATCTCCCTGTATATTTTAGAAACTATATCAAAATGTGTCAGTGTTCCAGTAGTCACATAGAATTATTTGTAAGTTCTAGAACTATAACACATTTAAAGCTCTACAACCCACATATTTTACCTTGTAGATGTTTTAGAACTTACAGAGAAACATGTTCTAGAACTCAAAAAGACTCACTTTTGAAGTATGCAAGAACTAAAACCCACATACAGTGGGTACGGAAAGTATTCAGACCCCCTTAAATTTTTTCAATTTTTTTATGTTGCAGCCTGATACTGCAATTGTTTAAATTCATTTTTTTTCCTCATTAATCTATACGCCGTACCTCATAATGACAAAGTGAAAACAGGAATTTAGAAATGTCTGTAAATTTATTAAAAAGAAAAAAACTGACATTTCAAATTTACCTAAGTATTCAGACCTTTTGCAACAACACTTGAAATTTAGCTCAGGTGCCTCCCATTTCTCTTGATCACTGCTGAGATGTTTCTATACCTTGTTTGGAGTCCATCTGTGGTAAAATAAATTCATTTGACATGATTTGGAAAGGCACACACCTCTTTATAAAAGGCCTCACAGCTGACAATGCATATCAGAGTGAAAACCAAGCCATTAGGTCAAAGGAACTGCCTGCAGAGCTCAGAGACAGGATTGTATCGAGGCACAGATCTGGGGGAGGCTACAAAAAATTTCTGCTTCACTGAATGTTCCCAAGAGCAAAGTGGCTTCCATAATTCTCAAATGGAAGAAGTTTGGCACAACCAGGACTCTTCCAAAAGCTGGTCGCCCAGCCAAACTGAGCAATTGATGGAGAAGGGCCTTGTCTAGACTTGTGACCAAGAACCTGAAGGTCACTCTAGTTGAGCTCCATGATCATATATGCAGATGGAAGAAACCTACAGAAGGACAAACATCACTGCAACACTCCACCGATCTGGGCTTTATGGCGGTGTGGCCAAACTCAATCCTCTCCTCAGTGAAGACACATGAAAACACACTTGGAATTTGCAAAAAAGCACCTAAAGGACCCTCAGACTCTGAGAAACAAGATTCTCTGGTCTGATGAACCTCAATTCTAAGCATCATGTTTGAAGGAAACCAGCTCTGCTCATAACCTGCAGAGTACCATCCCAAAAGTAAAGTGTGCTGGAAGCAACCTTATGCTGTGGGGCTGTTTTTCAGAGGCAGGGACTGGGAGACTGATCAGGGTTGCGGGAAAGCTGAATGGAGCAAAGTACAAAGATATCCTCAATGAAAACCTGTTCCACAGCGCTCAGGACCTCAGACTGGGCAGAAGGTTCACCTTCCAACATGACAGTGACCCTAAGCACACAGCCAAGGCAACACAGGAGTGCCTTAGGGACAACTCTGTGAATGTCCTAGAGTAGCCCAGCCAGAGCCCTGACTTGAACCCTATCAAACATCACTGGAGAGACCTGAAAATGGCTGTCCACCGACGGTTTTTCTTTTTAATAAATTTACAGACATTTCTAAACTTCTGTTTTCACTTTGTCATTATGAGGTACAGAGTGTAGATTGAGAAAAAATGAATTTAAACAATTGTAGTTTGTTGCATCATACCCAAAAAGACTTGAAGCTGTAATTAATGCCAAAGGTGCCTAAATTAAGTATGGAGCAAGCAATCTGAATACTTATGTAAATGTGATATTTCAGTTTTTTCTTTTTAATAAATTTACAGACATTATTAAAATTCTGTTTTCACTTTGTCATTATGAGGTACGGCATGTAGATTAATGAGAAAAAAAATGAATTTAAACAATTGTAGTATCAGGCTGTAACAAAAAAATTGAAAAAATTTAAGGGGGTCTGAATACTTTCCGTACCCACTGTATATCTGACAGATAGTTTCATAACCAACGATGAACTATGGGAATCTTCTAGAACTGATAGCAAGTGTATAACCCCTATAACCCTCATTTTTCCCTGTGAAAGTTGTAGAACTGACAGTGAACCACGTGAATCTTCTAGAACTGATAGCGAGTGTATAACCACAAGAACCCACATTTATCCCCCAGAAAGTTGCAGAGCTAACAGTGAACCACGTGAATCTTCTAGAACTCAAAAACTGACAGCAATAAGTGTGTGAGAACTGGATCCCACATAAATCCCACTGACAGTTTTAGAACCAGCAGTGAACCATGTGAATCTTCTAGAACTGATAGCGAATGCATAGCCTCAGAACCCACATTTATCTCCCTGAAAGTTGTAGAATTGACAGTGAACCATGTGAATGTTCTAGAACTCGAAAATCAAAGTTCCACATTAGACAGTGTCCAAGTGCTTGAACCCACATACATCCCACTGAAAATTTCTGAACTGACAATGAACCATGTGAATCTTCTAGAACGGATAGTGAGTGTATAACCACTGGAAGCCACATTCATCCCTCTGAAAAGTTGTAGAACTGACAGTGAACCATGTGAATGTTCTAAAACTCAAAGCCAACCACCTGAAATGTGCAGAACTCACAGCCAGCAGGCTGAATGTGGAACAGCGAAGTAAAGACACGGGGAATCCCTGCTTGGAGCACTTCAGCTGGGCACGTGGGCACCGCTCTGCCCCTCAGAGGCGACATCACAGAGCTCCCCTGGAGCGAGAAACAGATGGAAAAATCAGACAGAACAGAGAGTGGGTGAGATCTGGACTGGCGGCTGGATTGGTCACAGAACAAGAATGTGGAAAAAATGACACAAATAAGCAACCCACCCCCCATCAGCCATTTCTGCTTCTTTCACTCCCTCTTTCTCTCTCTCCCTTCTCTTTTTTCCCTCTCTCCTCTTTAACGTGTTGACCAGCTGTGGTACATTCTTTCCACCTTATCCCGTGGGTCAAGCAAATCATTTCACCATCTCTCTTCCAGACTACAGAAGGAGTGAGTGTACATTCACGTTTCTGTGTGTGTTGCCTTTGAGGGGGAAGAAAATAACAATGAACAATGAATGAGTTAGTTTATCCAGAAACGTGCAGATTTGGAGAGGGCCGAGGACAGATAAAGACGTAAAGAAAGAGAGAATGCCACCGTTATTGTCAGCCAAGTTGTCTACACCGCAACGTTGCATGTTAGCAGTATGGACAGATTCGTTGCTTATGCATGCAGTGACTAATTTCATTCTCTAGCTTTTCCCATGTCTTTGGTACACAAACCAAGAACAAGAGATGAAAGAGTTTGTTGGCCTATTCCAAATATGTAATCATCTATGGGAGTGGATGATGTCTGTCTCATGACTAACACTGTGTATGGACTCAAAAGCACCCAAATATGAATCATAAATTCAAATCTTAAGAAAAAGAGCATGAATGTTAATGTTGTGTTAAGAGTAGGCAAATGTAAAGCTAAAAACACTGTACTTTCTTCACAGTTTTGGATTACATTTATGTTTGATGCGCTGCTCTTTTCTAAAACTTGTACTCTTTACAAACAAATTCATTGTGGGAAACTCAGTAAAAGGGAGAAAGGCAAACCCAGATGCTGCCTGTGTGGTAATGATTTCATTTGCAGAGCTTGTCACATGACCGCTTGTGGAGTTTGAGGACGATCTGCCCACTAGTGGCCATAAGTGACACTGCATGCAGATGCTCTCCTGGTCCCCATACGAACCCTTTTACTCACAGCTACAGAGAAACAGAGCGCACCACGATATGAGAAACACACCAATTTTGTTTGTTTTTTTAAGTTTTTAATATAAGTTAGTTTTATTGGTGCATAAATAATTTCATTCCTATTTGAACTTTTTTTTTTACTACTTTTAGTTTTTCTTTAGTTTTAGAATAGTTAACATCACAAGATGTTCCATCTGCATATGACAACACACAACTGCACCACACTGTAAAAAAATACAAATTTAATATGACAAATTCACAACAGCTGAATTTGCCACATTTTGTTAGTGATGACAACTTTGGTCAGAAGAAAACGACAATAAGGCAAACACAGATCAGTACCAAATGAAAAAAACATCTATCACAACTTGATTTAAATTGCTTTTGTTTATGAAACCAGTGGAGATACAGCTGGCTTCCTAAACTGGATGTCCTTATGAGTAAATGGTTTCCAAATGGGTGCAGGAGAGATGTTTGTGCATGTCTGTGGAGGTGAGGTGAAAAAGAAAAAAAAAAACAAAAAAAATTGTCGACTGGAAACAGGATTTCCTCCAGCCAGCTGTCAGAATTCCCACCCACCCATCAAGTCCGAGACACTCCAGAAACAGGTTTTAGTTCTGGAATCGTCATCGCATCGGTCCATCATTATTCAAAGTAGCCGTGTGAATCAGCCATGAGAATTTGGAGGAGGCATCTTTGCTTCCCGTCATGAGTCGATATTCGTCCTCCCTCCACACTGCCTTTTTTCCTCAGAATGTGTAATAGTTCTGTCCTTTGGCCACACGTTTTAAAGAAGTGAAATCATTTGCTTGGGACAACAGTCAATTATAGAGTTTACTGTCATTATACAAAAAAAATCATTGACAGCAGAATTCTGTGCTCGACCAATCAGAATCAATTATTCCACAGCCTGTGTAATATGTAGAATTAAGACTATTTGTTATTTAATTTCTTTTGCTTTTGACTTTCTTTGCAGGGGTTCAAACCTTAAACAGGTTTGATAATTCATACCCTAGTTCTGTCCAGCAGCCCACCTCCATTTCTCTCTCGTTTCCTATTCTCTCCTCCTCCTTTCCCTATCCGTGCTGGTGGTGCAGATATGCCAAGCTCGTTTGTACTCTTCCCTCACGTTCTTGCTGTTCTCTCTCTCTTTCGTTCTGAAACTTAAGCATTTCCAGATGTGCGCTGGAACAGAGGGGTGGTGATGTCATCATGGGCTCTGCTTCCTGCACTGTCTCTGCATCCAAAAATCAGACAAACACACACACACAAAAGCCAAAGAGGAAGATATAAAGGGGGGAACATTTGCCTTGGATGTAGAGAAGGGGAGGAAACAAAAAGAAAAAGACTGATAGATGGTTTTGAAAAGCAGTTTAAGGGTGCGAAGACATGTTCTCTCCCACACTACATCTACAAATACAGCACTACTGCTATAACAGCACCTCAAACAGACTATAAATAAAGTGAAGAGCTCTTGTAGATTTAGAGGTTTGTTGCCATTGGCCCTTTACTGACCTTCCAGTCAGTCACTCTTAAAAATAAAAGTTCTTCTGTGTTTCTCATATTCAGACTTACAGTGAACACCCAGAATAGCCAACTCCAACTCCACAACTACTTAAAAACCTCAGCAACCGCATAGCAATGCCCTAGCAACCATGCAAAATACCCTAGAAACTCCATAGCACTGCATTAACACCTCAGCAGCCACAACAGCAATGACCAGAAACCACTCAAAAAAAACATACACAGTAAACATTTCAGTGACAGCTTAGCAACACACTTTCAATTTAGAACATGTTCAGAAACAGCATAGTAACATCCTAGCAACTGCACAGTGACACTACAACACAGCACACCTCAGAAATTGCATACTAACACAGTGTAAACTGCAAATCAACAAACTAACAACTCAACTGCGTAGCAACTGTGAGACACACAAACAGCCCAGAATACTTCAGCAACTGCATAGCAACACCCTAGCAACTGCAGAATAACACAATAACAAATCAGAATACCTCAAAAACTGCATAGCAACACCCTAGAAACTGCAGAATAACACACTAACAAATTAGAACACCTCAAAAACTGCATAGCAACACCCTACAAACTGCACCACAATACACGATCAATTCAAAAGACCTTAGAAACTGCACAATCACACCCCAGAAACTCCATAGTGACACATTAACGACTCGGAACACCTCAAAATCTTCATAGCAACACCCTAGCAACTGCATGGCAATACACAAACAACTCAGAATACATCAGCAACTGCGTAACAACTGCGTGGTGACACACAATTAGTCCAGAATACCTTAGCAACTGCATAGCAACACCGTAGAAACTGTAGAATAACATACTAACAAATCAGAACACTTCAAAAACTGCATAGCAACACCCTAACAACTACACAGAAACCCAGTATAAATTCAAAAGATCTCAGAAACTGAGCATTCACACCCTAGCAACTGCAAAGTGACACAGTAACAATTCAGACACCCTGGCAACTCCATAGTGACATATTAACAACTCAGAACACCTTAGCAACTGCATAGCAACACCATAGCAACTGCACGGCAATACACGAAAAATTTAGAATACATCAGCAACTGCATAACAACTGCGTTGCAACACACAAACAGCCCAGTATACCTTAGCAGCTGCATAGCAACACCATAGCAACTGCAGAATAACACTAACAAATCAGAACAACTCAAAAACTACATAGCAACACCCTAGAAAGTGCACCGCAACACACTATCAATTCAAAAGACCTCAGAAACTTAACATTCACACCCTAGCAACTGCAAAGACTCAGAAAACCTCAGCAACTGCATATCAACACCCTAGCAACTGCAGGGCAATACACAAACAACTCAGAATACATCAGCAACTGAATTGTGACAAACAAGCAACTTAAAATACCTCAGTAACTGCATAGCAACACCCTAGCAACTGCAGAACAACACATTAACTACTCAGAACACCTCAATAACTGCATAGCAACACCCTAGAAACTGCACCGCAACACAATATCAATTAAGAACACCTCAGAAACAAACAATCACAGCCTAGCAACTGCAAAGTTGACAGAGTAACACCTCAGCAACTGCCTAGCAACACCATAGCATTATGTTTTTGTACATGTAAGCACCACTCACTTTTTCTTCAGACAATGTAAAAATCTAGTGTAGCAGTAATAGACTGAACTCTGAACATAAAAACACATGTTTAATGTTTCTTTCTCTCTCTGTCTTTCTCATGCAGACACATTCTCTCTCTCACTGACTTCAAACTCCCAACTGCACCTGGACATCCCAAAGGCATTGAGTTGCCTCAGTCCAGATGTGTGTGTGTGGAGTCAAATGGGTCAGCAGCATTTATAGGCAGAGCTGATGGGGGATTCTGTGGAGAAGGGGCCGTGTTTGTATCGTCACTCGGCAACACCACTGTAAATAAATCTGAATGAAGGATGCACAACGAAAAGCATGCAGAGTACAAACACACATGTACAGCTTCAGATGTACATCTTTTTGTGATTTTCACTGTATTACAGGTCAATATGCTAAATTATTTTAACGACAAAAAGAACATTGTGAGCATAATATGCATGCAAAATCAATTAACAAATAAGCAGAAGATGAATATGCCTACCATAACTACAATTTTTAATAATACTTTTTAATAATAATAATAACAATTTTTACCATACAATATACTAAGGAACAGTAGAAAATATCTTACCTTACATACAAAAAAACTTACTGAACTATTTAAATACAATGGTAAATAAATATAAATATATAATATGGTAATTAAATGAATAATTCCGAAATAATTCCCAGGAATGCCATAGCATATGTCCAAAAAAAAAACAAAAAAAAAAAAAACTTTTTAGCTTGAAACAAGTGTATTTTTAAAAGCGATGTTAAAGCAAATGTTATTTCAAGGGAAAATCAGAACATCTGAAGCTCTGAGTCACTTTTTAAGAGGAATGACTGGACCATCATGCAGAAAAACCTCACTGTATTTATTAAAGCAGATGGAGTGAAGACTGACAGCTCAGCAGAGAAGCGGCCCATCACTCTCATCCGGGAGACCGAACCAGCGGCCAACACCAATATTCACCAAACACTTTCCAGAATATTGCCATGTTTGAACCGCTTTCTCTCTCTCCTGCAAACCGCCCATCCTCAAAGACGACTCCGGACGATTACTCAATATTTCTTTACTGGCAGTCTCCACCGTATTTGAAAATACTTTGCGAGTGAGCAGGGGGCATTTATTTCGATTGGGCAACAAAAATGCATAAAGACTACACCCTCAATGACCTTTTAAGGAGGTTTTGCCCGATTTAGCATCAAGATGGTCTTAGCTCCACTGTATTCATGCGGTTCTGGCTTAAAAAGTCAGTGAGAGCTGGATATCTGTCTAAAGTTGAGAGGTTTTCTTACAGGCCTCTGCAGCCTGATTAAATCCCACATGTGCCTTCAAATATACAAACAATACACAAGAGTCTGATAAACAAAACATAAATCACTCATCAACTGATCTCATTAGTGAAGTCAAGCATTACATTAGTATTTCTCAAACTGAGGGTTAGTGAGCTGAGCAAACCTCTAACATTAAGTATTAAACTTTGGCCTGTAACCCTGCACTGTTTGTGCTCCAGACATAAATTATTCCTCAAATTGTCAGACTTATTTTTATTACTTTTCTAAACTTATTTTAAGGCTGGAAGTTGATGAAAGAGGGAAAGCAGTTAACAACAACCCAGAATACCCAGCAACTGCATAGCAACACATTGAAAACCACCCACAACACCTTAGCAATCACATACCAACAACTGCACAACACCACACTAACAATTCAGAACACCTCAGAAACTGCATAGCAACACCCTAGCAACTCAGAACAGCTCAAGCAATAGCACAAATCACACCCTAGCAACTGCACAGCGACACACTAATAACTCAGAACAGCTCAAAAACTGCAACTATGCAGCAAAAACTTAACCCAGAACACGTCAGCAACTGCATAGCAACAACTCTGGCAACTGCATAGCAACAAACTAACAACTCAGCACATGTCAGCAACTGCATAGCAACACCCAAACAACTGTCCAACAACAAACTAACAACTCAGAACACGTCAGCAACTGCATGGCAACACCCTTGCAACTGCAAAGCAACACACTAACAACACAGAACACCTCAAAAACTGTACAGCAACACCCTAGCAACTGCACAGTGACACAATAACAACTCAGAAACCCCAAAAACTGCATAGCAACACCTTAACACCTGCATAGTGACACACTAACAACTGAGAACACCCCAAAAACTACATAGCAACACCTTAGCAACTGCATAGTGACGCACTAACAACTCAGAACCCCTCAAAAACTGCATAGCAACACCCTAGCAACTGTGCAGCAATAAACTAACAACTTCAAACACCTCAGTAATACACAGCAACACCCTAGCAACTGCATAGCAAACACTAACAACTCAGAACACCCCAAAAACTGCATAGTAACACCTTAGCAACTGCATAGTGACACACTAACAACTCAAAACACCTCAAAACTGCATAACACACTAACAACTCAGAACACCTCAGCAACTGCACAGTAACACCCTAGCAGCTGCATGGAGACACTCAGAACACTTTAGTAAAAGCCTAGCAACAACCTAGCAACTGCACTGCAACACAGTCAAGAAAACAACAGAAACCAGTTAGCAACAACCCAGAATACCCTATAGAAATGGCACTTTAGCAACTTCACACAGCACTGTTGCATTGTGGCAGTAAGTTTTGCATGGGCAAACACCAGTAAATTTTCTTCAGAAAATGTCTCATTATAATATTGATGACATTTCATTTTTAAATGATGTTTAATGCTGTATTTTAGAATTCACGGTCTAAAAAGCATATAGTAATTATTGATGACTCAGCTCTGTATTACATGGGTTTTAAAAGTGGTGTGGTTGGGCGGTTTGGTTTTTGGCGACTCTGTGCCAGTATAAACATGAGCAGAACATTTCCCTCGCAAACAACCAATCACACAAACCGACCATCAACTAATCACAGCTAATTAAATCAATAAGAAATTGCTGGAAAGCTAAACACGAGGCTTCGGGACATTGGAGCGGTCAGGCCGAGGTAAAACACATGAGTCTGGCACACACAGAAACACGTGGATGGAGCCAGAAAACAGTCATGATATAAAAGAGAAAGAGTACATAGTGAGTAAAAGGTCATTAGTGTAAATGTGTCATCATACAGCGATCCTAAATTACTCCCCAAGAGGAAACCATTAGGACTTTTCTCCCAGTAAAGGGACATCTTGCAGCAATTGCAATAAAACTAGTGGCAGGGAGCCACAGCCTGGGAGAAATTTATGTCCAGAATGGAATAGTCTCTGATAAAAAATACAGTAAAAACAGAAATACTGTGAAGTATTTTACAGTTTAAAAGAACTGTTTTCTATTTGAATAAATTTTCAAATGTAATTTATTGCTGTGATCAAAGCTGAATTTTCAGCATCATTACTCCAGTCTTCAGTGACACACGATCCTTCAGAAATCATTCTAATATGCTGATTTGCTGCTCAAGAAACATGTCTTATGATTATCAATGTTGAAAACAGTTGTGCTGCTTAATATTTTTGTGGAAACTGTCATACATTTCTTTCAGAATTCCTTAATGAATAGAAAGTTCAAAACAATAACATTCATTTAAAATAGAATATTTTGGAACATTATAAATATCACTTTTGATCAATTTAATGCATACTTGTTGAATAAAAGTATTAATTGTTTTCTAACTGACTCCAAACTTTTGAACCCAAAAATTTTAAATCTAATTATGTAAAAATGGGACGTGAAAACAAAAAGTATGTCAACAATAAATCTTTCAAATGGCTAAATGGCTGTCACATGATCTCACCATGTTGCACGTCGTTAATTCAGAAAATCACCTCATCAAAATGAAAACTTATTTTGCATTTTTAATCCAATTTTGTGCAAAAAAGCCTTAATCTGATCAAATAATATGAAATATTTTGAGCTGATATTAATGGCTTGTGTGTAATAGCAGTCCAAAGGCCAAATTGTGTGCATTGCAAAACAGTTTTTAAAATAGAAGTTTGTTTCAAAAACCTGAAAGGAATTACAATAGGGACAGAGAGAGAGACGGAGAGAGCGCATGTGGATAGATGAAAACGAAGACAAAAAGGGAACACATATGAACAAGAAAGGGAAGGAAGAGGGACGGGAAATAGAATATAAGAGGAATAGAAGGAAAAAGCACATGAGAAGAGTTCCACGTGTACATTCAGGCAGGAAACTGTATATCTTCGGCAGGACATGAAAGAAAGACTAGGGGAGGGGGGAAACATGGTGCAGAGAGAGAAAAATAGAGGAAAAACAGTCATCATTCCGACTTTCCATCCATCACCCCATCTTTCTGAAAGGGGGCGGGAGATGCGGTCATTGGCTGGGACCGCTCAGTATGCTAGAAGTGGTCTGACTGTCTACTGCAAGACATGATGATACAGATACTGTGGTCTGAAACACTCAAAGATGTCATTAACCTCTTAAAGGGATAGTTCACCCAAAAGTAAAAGCTTTACTCACCATCATTATTTCCTGAATGACTTTCATTCATCATTTTTATATATATATATATATATTTAAATTGTATTTATCTGTACTTTACATCCTACTGTTAGTGTTTAGTGTTATCTGTATGCACCAAGGGTCTGAGAGTAACACAATATCAATTCTCTGTATGTATGTGCTGTACATGTGGCAGAATTGACAATAAAGCAGACTTTGACTTTGACTTGAAAAGATCACACAAAAGACCATAGCTCATGGTTTTCAACACAATTCAAGTCAATAAGGACAGGAGCTGTCAAAATCCAAAATAACGAAAAAAAATGAAAGCATCATAAATGTAGTTCATTCATATATTCAAATGTGTATGATATGTTTTGTGAAGAACAAATGAAAATTGAAGTCATTACTCACTGAAAAAAATAGTAGCAATGTCTGATTTGATCCAGCTGATCCAATGCACAAAAGTAGTTTGAACAATTTGTTTACAAATCAGACTGATACAAAGACAGATTATCAATTATAAAGATTACTTAATTTCAGTCTGTTCCTCACACCATATTTTGTATATTAGTCTAATATTTTATATTATTAGTATAATATTTTAGTATTACTGAGGTACTCTTATAGTAATAAGTAATAAGTTTTAACCCTGCCTCACACGTGTATGACTTGTAAGACTTTAAATACACTGCATGAATCATATGAAGATTTTAATATATTTTTACTTACAGTACTGATCTGTACTTAAGCATCCTTTTTGAAATCTTAGAAGCTCCAGTGTCCATTCTTTGTAACTGCATGGAAAACAGTGACTGGCACGCTATCCAGAATTTCTCTTCTCACTTTCCATTAATGAAACAAGGTCACACAGGTTTGGAAAGTCACAAACGGCCTAATTTTAAATGAACTCTTCTTTGAAAGAGAGATAAACCTCAAAATGGAAAAGGTTAAGGAATGGTCTGGAATGTTCCAGACCTGGACCAGCGAGAGGAATTCTGTGTGGATGTGGACCGTGGCATCTTTATGAGAGGAAACATATTGTATAAAGGCTTAAAATTATGTCTGGACACTACAAAGTCCACTCAGTGAACAGAGGCCATATTGAGCTCTGGGAAAAGTAGTTCTAACCCTCACCTTCTCTGGAAATGACTCGTCTTTGCGGTTTTTGAGACTTGGGATTTTAAATGTCATGGTCCATCTGCCAGAAACCTAGAAAAAAAAATAGTGTGTGATTAAAACCATATTAAACTGATAGATTGCATTAGCTAATATTGCCTGTGGTTAGTATGACTAACTAGATTGCATATTCTGAAGAAAACACAAGTGGTGCTTGCCTGTGTGCAAAGGTCTGACCAGGTCAGACCAGAAAGTGAGTTTTCTTGAACATTCTAGATCTTTATCCTTCATTTAGGATAGAATATGTTTTGCTATTTACTTTTCACTTTATTCCCATCTGGTGTGTAGTATTCACATATTTTTGGCCGAACAGTTCTTTCTCTCACTCTCTTTGCTGAGTAGCAGTGTGACTCAGTCCCACAGTGATGATGAAATTGGTTTGGGTCCACTGGGTCCAAGTTCTGGCAGGAACGGACAAGAAAAAGCGCCAGTAACACGGAAACTTCTCCTGCAGCCAGAAGAGTGGAAAACATTCACACAACACTGCGAAAACAGATACAGAACAACACAAAAACATCCATGCCTAGTGACCAGCCACGAACGAGGGACCCCACAACTCTGCTCTGTTTGTTTTGGATGAGTCGACCATTCAGACTTTGAAATTTACGACAGATAGCTGGACGACTTGCTAATGTCTTTTCTACGTTGTCCCAAAAAAGGTTTCAGGCTGATGTCACATCTCACCAATAGAGAATGACATAAAATTTTAAAAATGTGGTCTACAGTAGTAAATTTTCTGTCGATACTTGTCTGCAAACCATATTTATTCGTTTGTGTACTACGCTAAGGATTTACAAAACTAAATAAAATTGCTAACTGTACAAGAGTTCTGAAATTAAGAAAATTCCAAATTCCCAGCGACAAATCATTTGTCTGTCCACAACAGCCAATCAGAACACATTTCAGCTATATGAAGACCAATGAGGTTTTGAAGGGGCGGGGCTACACCACAGAAACGAAGTGACGATCAAAACATGCTAGTGAGAAGAAAAAAAAAAACTCAGTATTAATGGTTTTATTCCGTTTTCAACAGATCCTTTAGGTGGCCATTAACACAGAAAGCATTATTAGGGTTAAAAAGTGAGATCCAGGCAGCGGAACGAACAAAATACGCCTGAGTGACGTTTTTTTTTTTTAAATTTGAACATTTAAATTGAGCCCAGCCTTTTTAGAACTCTGTCATTCGCGAGACGCTGCAAAAGGCGCGAGACTCGATAGCATTCGCAATGGTCAAAGTCTAGATCATATTTAGCCTACGTAGGAAAAAAAATGGTAAAGCAGCGCGGTGGAAAGCAAAAAGTGCAAACGTCTCTTTACAGTGTATTTTAAATTGCATAAATGAGGCTTTTGCAGGGCACTTTGAAGGGAGAAATTCCAACAGCTGTGTAGGGGGTTTCAAACAGAAATGCAAAACAACATGACTTGGGCTGAATTCAGAATACTGTTTCAATTTACTGTTACTGTATTATTTCTTCAATATAAAAGATCTCTCCAGTATGCCATTTCAAATGAGCCCATACACCCTTGAACCTCTAAAGCTCTCATTGTGGAGCCTTTCAAGGGAACAGAGAATAAGGATGATCACTTCTTAGTGGAATGCAGTTACTCTATTTAAGATTTTCCCCTCAATATAGTGCTCATCATGTTGAGATAACTACAAAACAAATCTTTGTAAAGTCAACATGAAACATCTGCAAACTATTTTACTCACATAATGTGATTTTTCTCCACATGAAAAAACAATTTCATCATCAGGAATTGGTTAAAAGTGTCTCCATGGCAAGTCGCTGGAGGGGAGGGGCTAAAAAAAAAAAAGGACTTGATGATGTCATCTGAAAATAAAGTCGTTTCAGAAGCAGAGTAAGTTACATTTGATGAAAGATTCTGCTTTTTCTTTAGAATTTCTGTGTAAAGAAAGTAAATAGGGTCAATGTTTGTTGACTTTAAATGATAGATCGAGTGGTTTTTCAGTTTTACACATCACTCTCTCCATCACTAAAAATCTCATCTTAAACAATAAGTCAGCTAATTTCACACACGTGTTCGCTCGCAGATCCAGCCACATTGAGGATCATTTCTCACCCGGTGAGTCATGCGCTGGAGATGACGTGAGCGTTCTGGCTGCTGCGGCGCTGTGTGACCCACGTTTATGGTTTTATGAAGGAGACAGAGAACAGATTGGCTTGTCAGAGGTTAGTTTTCGAGCAATGTTTGGTTTAAGTGTTACATTGTAATGAAACTCAACATGATAGATGGAGTTTGCTGGAGCCGCCGCACTGCTGACTCATACTGTGGAGAATGTGGAAGGGTCACTGCATGCAGAAGGAGGAGAAGAAGAAGAAGAAGAGGAGGAGGTTGGGGCCCCAGAGGGCCACAGGGACCCAACATCTGGATAGCCGACTCAATCTATAGCGACAACACAACGAATACGGTGTGAAACATGAACCGGATCTGGAATCGAAAGATTTGGATTTAAATCCAGTCTGACACTAAATAAAGACAAGAGTTATTGAAAGAGTTTTCGAAAGAAACAGGAATCCAGTGTCTGTCTGGAGCTGCAAATTTCAAAAACAGACTTGGCCTTGTAAAATTCACACACACACACACACACACACACACACACACAAACACACGTCTGCTTCGGTCATTAGTGAAGGGAAAAAAGCTGGAGGGAAAGATTAAGAAATGGTGCATTAGTTACTTTGTTCAAACTTCATCTAAATTCTTCTATACATCATTGCAACACATTAAAGTGGTTATTTAAGCAATAAGGTACAAGAAGCTATGAATAAGAGGTCAAGATTTGGCTGTGAAAATGAGCACATATGAGTAAATTAAGTGTAAAACAAGATGGCAAATTTAAATCTGCTTACTTCTGGTAAGCCATAACAATATTCACAAAATATTATGTCCTTAATGCTATTAAAAACAGCCACTTAGTTAAAAAATTAAGCAAATGCATGAAGTGTAATCTATCCATGAGATCTAATCATAATAAATAAGCTATGGTTGGTGATATAGTCTATACTATGTATATAATATACTATATAGAGAATACAATGATGCGCATATTGAAATGTTGTATTGACCAATCAGCATCCTAGACAGGAAATATCCATTTTATAATGAACAATACTCGTGTATTATAACTCAATCACCTGTAAGACACCACTTTGACGCCTATTAAACTCCTCTGTGATGGAGTGTGACTGACACCTAGTGGACACATCATGCAAACACATTTCTTGATTTTTTAAAAATATTAATATTAATATTAAATTACCTTTTTCCCCCATTCAGTATGAATTTATAATTATTATTACTACTATTAGTGTTATTTAAAATATTTTATTAAATTTCTAATCAATACAGAAATATATTACTATTGCAATGTAAAATAAAAATAAATATTTAATAATTTTCTTTATTAAATATTTATGGATGTCTTAACCCAAAATCATAGAGCTCTTATTTTAACGGAAAACCTGGAGAGACATTAAAGATAGCTTGTACAGTGAAAGTCTGTATAAATATGTAAAACTCACATCCCTGCTTAATATTATTTTTTTGAGTATGACATGCATTGTATATTCTGTACTGCATGCATGCAATACCCTATATTTTTCAATTAATATACTACATTTACCAAATGTGCAATATACAACAAGAGCACAGTGTGCAGAATGGTGTATCCCAGAATGCAATACACTTCCATTTCCAGTGTGACAAATAAAGCCATGGATTTACACAAAATTGGAAATATACAGTATATACTTCACAGAATGGAGTAAGAGATTAAAGTATTCTATTCCAAACTAGCATATTTCAAATAATTTCCATCACATAATTTGAAGGCTGATATTTATGGTTTATATTTTTCCATGGGACAAACATTCCTGAGGCTAATTATTTTGAGGAAAGCTTATGAAAAACACATTTTCTTTGGAATATTGTGTGCAGATGAATCATGCACAATAAGACAGGGACTACAATTTAAATTTTTTTTGTGGTTTTTAATGTTTGTTTTGGGAAAAAAATACATAAATGGCTTAAAAATACAAAGAACTGAAAGCTTATTTTCTTAATAGTGCTGCATAAAACAAATAGCAGACATATATTACACAAATCCTTATTTACAAATCAAGGTGCTTATTGTTTTGAACATATCTACAAGAACACATGCAGATATGCATATATCCAGTGTTTAAGGGGGACATCACATCTGCATGTTCACCTTCTTTGTTTTGGGATGACTTTGTTTCCGCTGGTGGCCACCGGGATGAGAAGTTTCCGATACTCCAGTGGAAGATATTTCTCTATCAGTATATTCACAGGCGTGCTGTCTGTTACAAAGCCCTGCCTGAAAGAAATAAGAGAAACAAGTACTTGAACATGATATACAGCCAAATTGACTTTTGCCAATTTGCAGAAGTATACAATAACAAGTCATTCAACTACATCCAGCTTAAAGTAATAGTGAATGAACTGTGGTGAATGGGTGCCGTCAGATTGAGAGTCCATAAAAACATCACAATAATAATCCACAAGTAATCCACACCACTCCAGTCCATCAATAAGCATACCGTGAAGTGAAAAGATGTGAGTTTGTAAGAAACAAATCCTTCATTAAGACATTTTTAACTTCGTACCATTGCTTAAAACAGGTGTCAGACTTTTTCCACTGGAGGAAGCGTTATTATGGATTATGGACTTCGACCAGAAGCAACGGTTTACAGTTAAAAGTTTCTTACAAACATGCAGCTTTTTTACTTAACATGGTGTTAACTGATGGACTGGAGTGGTGTGCATTACTTGTGGATTATTGCGATGTTTTTATCAGCTCTTTAGACTGTTCATTCTGACGGCACCCATTCACTGCAATGGATCCATTGGTGAGCAAGTGAAGTAATGCTAAATTTCTCCAAATCTGTTCCAATGAAGAAACAAACTATTATATTATGAACTATTATATTAATATTTACCTTCTCATGAGGAGCTCGAAATCTTCCACCTCAATAGTTTTACGTTTGGCGTGAGTAGCATACGCTTCCAGATCGTCTGCTAGCCGTTCAAAGTACTTCTTAAGACTAAGAGGAATAAAAAAAACAAAAAAAAAAAACAAACACAAACATTGGAGGAGATGTAACTTCAAATATTCATGCTGCAATAGTGTAAATAACTGTTCCCTGAGGGCTTACATTTCATTAATAGCAGGATAGACGTCACTGGCCACCTTGGTCTTGGCGAAGTGCTTGAACACACTCATGACGTAACTCTTGGGAAGAACATCACCCCCCGTCTGACGCTTCTGTCTGGGGGCTCGTTTGGTAACCTGACGGGCAGGACTGAGATAAATGGGTTTCAGATTTGCGTTAAGAGACACTAACATGGACATCGGGAAGAGGAATGTTGTTGGTAAATTACCCAGCGTTCACTTCTTTAAGGACTGTTGGCATAGTCTGCGCAGTAGGACTTGCGAAAACTCTCTTCTGTCTTACAAACGCAGGAGTTTTCATGGACAGTTCTAAAATAAAATTTTTAAAAAAAACACTTAATGCTAATTGCAAGTTATCCTAGTTATATCTGATTTGCAAGCAAATAATTCTTTTGAAATGGTTCTTTTTAATAATTGGGTAGAACTGACTCACTCAAAAAAAATTAATACTTTTAACAATAAATAGTATTCATTATAAGTAATGATAATGCAGAATTTAATTATTTTAGTACAAAGATATGGGAATATGTGCACATTTTTGATGCATTGGTTGTTCATTGAAATGATTCACGCAAATTAACTGATTTACTAAGATGAACTGGATGTGAAAGTGGGAGTCACCTGCACTAAGAGCATCATCATCTTCATCCTCTTCCTCCTCTTCCTGTGGAATTTCAGGGCTCTGATTGGCTGGTTCGGAGTCCATCAACTCATCCTCCTCCTCCTCTGATTGGTTCACTTCTTCTGAGGCGTCATCATCTTCTGCAAGCTCTGGCACATCTTCTTCAGCCAGACTAGCCTCATGTTGCTGTGACCTCTGCTCTGGTGTGCTGAGCTCTGCTGCAGAGTGGAGCTGAGGAAACTCAGGGCTGTCCAGTGATTCTCTTTCTTCATCTGGAATGTCGTGTAAACACTCTCTACCCTCGTCGACAAAATCCAAAAGATCTGAACAGAAACAAATTAGGTTTTTAGCCTACAAACAAACTGAATTAGCAATTTATTTCTGTTGTCACTGGTAAAGAACTTTGTGATTTTGTTCTCACCTTTCTCTCTGGGGTTCAATCCAGCTCCAAAACTCTTTGTGACTCTTGTGGTGCCTGGAATTCCCAAGACAGCACCTCCTCCCTCTGATCGGTGAGCTCTACGAGTTATTCGCTCTAGATACTGTGAGGTGTCTAGGTTCTCTTCAGCATTGTCATGTTCAGATTCAACAACCTCCTCATCCTCAACTTCCTCAACGTTCTCATCCTCGACTTCCTCAACACTGTCATCCTCAACTTCCACATCCTCAACTTCCTCAATGTTCTCATCCTCAACTTCCTCAACGTTCTCATCCTCAACTTCCACAACTTCTTGATCCTCAGTTTCCACAACGTTCTCATACTCAATTTCCACAACATTCCCAATCTCAACTTCCTCCACAAAATCTCGATCTTGTAGCTCCATATCATGAGATTCAGGAAGTGATTCTGTCATCGCCTGCGTTGGAGCAAGTACAATATCATCTTCTGGACTCAAAAACACATCTTCTTGGGATGAAGGCACCACCTCCTCCTCTTCATCATCCTGTGATTCCATCTCCTGATCTTCAGGAATTACACTGGCTCTCTCAAGCTCATGTTCTCTCTGGTTCTCCGTATCCCTCTCCATCTCTGAAGACGGTTCCATTGTGTCGTCTTTCTTAGGCTGCACGTAAAGCTCTGTGACATCATTTAGGCCGAGTGTGAACTTCTGCCAGGAAGAATCTTCTAGAGTTTTTCCATCCTGAAATACAGAGTGATCTAAAGGAGAGAGAAACCATTTTAGAAACAGACAAAATCAGATGGATGTAAAATTTTAGACTTTTTGTAAGGTTATGTAAACCTTGGTTAGGACCCTGCTCCAAGCATCTCTGAACGGCCTCGTCAAACGCATCCACAGATGGCAGCCTCCGATTGGACACCTTCCTCTGGAGTCCCACCTTTTCAATGCGCTTCTCTACAAATGGGGTCTTCAAGGTCAGGTTCAGCCCACTGACAGAAAATAAACTTCAGTGAATCAAACTCAAAATGCCTCAATCATGCATGTCACTCCCTTGCATCTTCTTACAGTACAATAAACAGTTTTTGATGTAAAGAGTGTATTTATATGATAAATATATCTAAAACCTAAATGAGGTAAAATAAACCATGCGAGCTGACATTTTTATGATTTCTATTTATATGAAAGTGCAATATATCCAATGAAATCCTAAAAGAAATTTTGCTTTTGTCAATCCAAATTAAGCAAATTCTAAGCAAAATAACTGATTATCAGTTTAACCAATATTGTCCCACCCTACTATGTATTATATTGCAGTTCCTAATAAATTTAACAACAAGCTAGTAATTATATTTACTTTCCGATGTCAGTTTTAGTTACTAGGCCAGTCTACTGGGATATAATGGACAAAGCATTTACCTTTTTGAGCCAGAAGACAAATCTAAATCTTGAGAAGCATCTCCTTTCTCCAGAGAGACATCACCTTTATGAGAGACATGTGAGATGTCCTCTGTGTTGTGTGAGAATATAGGAAAAGAGTTAGATGAGTGACATTTTGAACATGCGACAAATTATGTGCCGATATTACAATACATATGCATTACGCCTGTATACAATTCCAAACATAGACAGTCTTGCTAACAAATATAACAGGTGTATAAGCACCTGGCAGTTGATCGAACTGTTTCTCAAATGCTGACACACTGAAGGCGCGCTTTGGTTTCCTGCGGCTCAGTCCTCTGACCAAATGCGTCAGGGGTTCAGTGTTCAGAGTCAGATCAGACAGCTCCACTCCAGACAGACCTTCACTGAGGAAAACACAGACACATGAACACAACATGAAGAGGATTACAATTATATGTGATTGAAGAGGTACTAACGTTCTCTCTCCAGCACTGGACACACTGGACTCAGCTGGATTCGGCTCTGATTCTTGAAGTGCAGGCTGACCCGACATCAGCAGCGACGCTTCGGTCTCTGAAACACACATGGGTGAAACGTTAAAAACATTGTTTTTCTGCTTTCAATTTTTTGACAACTGTCTGTGCAAATGCTTGGGCTGAAGAAGCAAATTTAATCATATTTGATAAAAAGTTTTTGAAGAATTTGCTAAATTAAATTTTCTGATTATTTAGGTATTCGTTATGGCTGTATTAAGCAACAAAAAGCATTATACAGTTATAATCATCATCAAAAACTTGTAAATAGTCAAAGACTGGCAAATATTTAGGTTGGACAAAATTATCAAAATATCTCATAACAGTACAGACAATTGTCAATAATTATGTTAGTCATTAATACTTTCATGAAGACAAATTGAGTGAACTAAATACTGCAAATAAAATGAAAACACAAACTATTAATTAAAATAAAACTGAAATAAAATAAGCTATAAATCTATTTATTTAGTTAAAGAAAAAGAAAAATTAGAAATCTTGCCTTGGCAACAAACTGACGTAAAATAAGTTTGAATTACTAAAAATACTAAAACTGAAATAAATATAAATGAATGTACATAAATTACAAAAAAAACAAAAAAAACAAACTGAATTGAAAATTTGAATTGAAAACTTAAAAATAAAAACTAACAACAATAAAAGCTCAAAATAATAAATACTATAGATAAAACTAAATAACACCGGTACAAACATAACATTTTTTTTAGAGCTGAGCGTAACTAGAAGCATCTATATTAAACTACAAACATTTCCATGACTTTTCCAGAACCGGAAATCAAAATAATTCCAGATTTTCCATGACCATGAGACCCTGGACTATCTCTCTTTAATAATACACCCAACTGTGTATTTCTTGACATTTATTAGTTCATTCCTAAAACCTTGGCAGTGAGTTGTCACTCACCCATCTGAATGATCCCCCTGAGCAGACCACGAGTGGTCATGTCCTCACCATACCCTGGGGACGGGGCCGTGACAGGAGGGTTTGTATTTACCACCGCTGACCTCTGCCGTTTAGGTGAAGGGAGGGGTGACATGGAGGCACTCTGAACAGAAGAGGAACATATCAGAGATGTAATCATGTAGAATATGCATTTGCAATATATGAAATCGCTTTTTTAAACACTACACGTACCTCATGGAGCTTCTTCTTGAGTCTGTGGCGCAAGGCAGCTCCAGGACTCTCCGGTCCAGGGGTGTTTTTCAGCCTCATACTCCGCCGTACATTTGTTGCACTGAAACACATGAAATATATATGTTAGATACATATTATACACACAAATAAAAGCAATACACAAACGTCATAGAAAGCATAATATAACAAAAATACGTTACGATTCTCTCTATATAGATGTTATGCATTACTGTCTGATGGTTTTAATTCATTTTAAAAGATAAAAATGAATAAAAATACAGACTTGAGCGCTTTGTTTACAACTAGTATACTGATAATATAACTTTCCCTTTATAACTTTACCATTTTTGTATTTAGCCGTTACTCATAAACTGTGAACAAATATTTACGTATCTGTTTGTTTATATAATATATAAAATAATAAATAAATAAAACTATTTAAAGTAAGCAACAAATCTTAAAACATGCTGTGCATTTTTATTTGTACATAAAATTTAAGTGACATTTGAAATGAATTCACCTTCTGGTTACAGGAGATCTGGGTAACTCTGTGTGCAGGACTCTCCTCAACAAAACCCGAGCTGATATATCGTCTTCTGTTGAATCCATCGTTTCTTATCGTAGTTTATCACAAAATGAATTATTATCAAAAGCTACAAACGTTAAACAACAGTGAAATTAGGGTAAACAAAGAAAAACATGGTCGACTCATATATCTGAGGTTTGAAAATGGAAGTCTCACAGCTCCCGCTCGTTCGTTCAAGTGAATCTCGCGATATTTTGTCCATCGCTCTCATTGGCGGTGTAGCTTACTGCACTCAAGGGGGCTGGTCTGATTTATTACCGGATAGAGGAACATGAAAAGGTTTGTTGAAAATCGCCAGTGCAAATATTATATTTACGCACAGGGCAATAGCCTAATATAAGTATCACTTTTTATTTTTCCTCTTTCCTACTACTTGTTTCACTTCTGTTTCAGTTTTTATAACCATTTCTTACTATGTGTAAGTAAGCTGTTGTTGTTTTTAAAAACGTGTTTAACTCAGTGTTGAGGTCTGTATTGGTTGTTTAAGTTTTAGTTTTATTTAATTTTGGTTATTTTAGTACTTCATACTACATGGAAATGAAATAATATATATATTGAATTTATTTTTATATGTATGTATATGTATATGTGTGTGGCTGTACATACACATGTCGTTTTTTGGTGTTTGGCTTAGCAGTAGTGTTATGTTAGAAGCGTTATTGTACTCATACCTTTTGTTGTTTTAATATTTTAAATTGTTTTTAGCTTTACTTTTTTGTTTTCATTTAAATGTTTAGTTTTTGAAATGTTGTATGCATTTGTCATTTTTATTTAATTTCTTTATTTTCTTAAATGTGTGTATATATAGTATTTACAGAGTTTTGACTTTTAGTTTGTTACTTTTTTCTTATTTGTAAGTCGCTTTGGATAAAAGCGTCTGCTAAATGACTAAAAGTAAAGTAAAGTACAGTAGCCTGAATTGTTTAAAGACGTCATTTACCACTGAGAGAATGCTGTGTAGTTTTGAGCTGTGATATGAATCATGCACTATATTCAGTAATGAGACAAAACCATGAAAAAAAACTTGGTTAGAGATGCCACGAAGTAGGTGGCAATGCCTTAACCGTATGTGTGTTGAAGGCCACTAGGACCTCTTCCATCCTTGTCAAGGGGAGTGCTAACCTTCTCTCCTTTCATACAACACAGGAAAACTCGTTTTGTCTCAGAGAATATAAAGAACGGCATGTGCTCATACTGTTCAACGACGGTGACAATTTCAAAAACTAAAAAACTCACTTTGTTCTTATGGTATGTGTTACATATTGTTGTGTAGACACGTGTATTTATAGGTTATATGCGTATTATTTTGATTTACGTTTTTAAAAAGTTATTTTTGCCATCCTTAGGCGCAGCGTATTGCTTTCTTATTTGCATATCCGACATGTCGACCAATCACAAAGACGCAACAACACACGTCACAGACTCTTGCCCAGGAAGTAAACACAAGCCCATGCAGTGTAAAAGCCGTTGTTGCAGAACAACTGATATCGTGTATGTTATGTTTTAATACGCAATTTAAAATATTCATTTATTGCTTCGCTTAAACATTCATATGTGAGTTGTCTTGTAGTCTTTTGAGGATACTGAATGATAGTAGTCTGTTCTAATGATTTGCGACGTTCGTCCAGTAACGTAGTTTGGCCATTAACATTAGTAAATTTCAAATTAAGGAATAAATAAATACATATTTTGTTCTGAATTCTTATGAATATTTTTGTATTAATAATACTTGTTCATAAAGTTAACATGAGTGTAAATGTGTACATAATTTACTCTAAATTATTTTCAGCCACTGTGTTAGTTATTTTTGTGTAAAAATGAAAAGACTAGGATACAATGCTCAATTCAATTCAAGTTTATTTGTATAGCGCTTTTCACGATACAAATCGTTGCAAAGCAGCTTTACAGAAAATGTAAGTTTCTACATTATATTTAGGAGTAGGTTATTAGTGGTACAGTGAAAATCATGCAGTTAAATTACACGTAATCAAACGGACGATGAACACTATTAACTGCAAGGATTATAGGTTGCGATTAAATTTATAGCAAAATTTGCTAGTTTTGTATGTTGTTCTAGGTTTAGCATCATAAAATTGGGGTAATATGATCATATTTTCTTGACCTGGTAAGGACTCTAGCAGCTGTATTTTGAACAACCTGTAGCTTGTTTATTGAAGATGCAGGACAACCAGCTAGCAGTGCATTACAATAGTCCAGTCTAGAGGTCATGAATGTATTAACTAGCTTTTCTGCATCAGAAACAGATAACATGTTCTGTAGCTTGGCATTGTTTCTAAGATGAAAGAATGCTGTTTTTGTAACATGAGATATATGATTTTCAAAAGACAAGTTGCTGTCTAATATAACACCTAAATTTTTGATTGTAGAGGAAGTAATGTTAATGTACAATTAAGTGTGAAGTCATGCAGATAGCTTCAGATTTTATACACACACACACACACGTTTACTTAGCTATCTAAATTTGGACATTACATAGACTAATATTGTTTTCATATACAGATATAGATTTTATGAGCTAAACCTAACCTTAACAGAAAACTTTCTGCAATTTTACAATTAAGAAAACAACTGTTTATTTTTTATACAAGTTTTGCAAATGAGGACGTCTCCAAAGTGAAGTTTTTGGAGATTTTGTCAGGTTTAGCTCACTTTTTGGTACAAATTTGTCCCCAAAAATATGGTTAAGCATGTACACACAAACACACAAAGTGAAACACTGAGACAATAATTCATTGATTTTTCCCCTCTATCTTTAATTGGCACAGTTAACACATACAAAGTATTCAGTGCTCCAAAACACAAGCATAACAAATAGAACACAAACAAAAAAGTGCAAAACAAACATTTGGCAGAACCCACCAAACGAGACTAAAAAAAAAAAAAGGAGTTAAATTCATTTAGCAAAGCAGAGAAAAGAAATTGGGACAGTTTTATTAATCAAAATTTAAAAATAGACTCTTACCATGGATTGGTAGTTCACTCTTATTTATAGACTTGTACATATAGATGTACATATATATATATATATATATTTATAATTCTCTGATTTGGGAATGGTGTTTTGAAGCCCCAAATAGAGCAGGTAAGGGCCGAGGGCAAATGATTCTTGTCACTGACAGGTGTGTGTGTGTGTATGTCATATGGTGATAGCCGGCAGAGTATAACAATGCTGATAAGGCTGAAATGAAGTTGTTTAGAAATTGTTTTGTTCTCAGAGAGACAGAGCACTTCAGAAAGTGTGTATGTTCGGAAGACATACGAAATGACGTTTTCCTCTTCAAGATGGTGAGATGTTGTCCGCTTTCAAAACCGTTTCTCAGTTGTTACACATTTTTATATTTACAGGTTCATCAATAGCGAGTGAGTCAGTTATTCTGAGAGGCTGCTCAATTCATTCAACATAAAACATCATAATTCATCAATAAGCGCTTTGTTAAACATAATAAAAGCATTCAGCATTAAATAGCAGATCTGTGGCATGTGCGAATTTTCATTTCCATGATGCTGCCTGTAGAGAAGTAGATGTTTTGGGCTTCAAACCTACTTAAGTATCAAGAAAAGTAATAATGATAAAAAAAAAAAACTCTAAAATATAAAATATCTAAAACCTCTCCTGGACCCAAAATGACTATGTGAAAAAATTAAAAAATATAAAAAGAAAAGTTAAAATTATGTGCCTCAGGGATGGTGAGTAAACAGTGGAAGATGATGAAATTAAAAAATATAATCTCTTCACAAAAAAAAAAAAAAAAAAACCTTCTCCAAACCACAGTGATTACATTAAAAAGGGAAAAAAATCAGTTGTAATAAAAACCTCCAAGTCTATTCTTTAGGTTAAGAGAGCCACACAAACGCTCACAGCTCACATGATGCATGTTAAATGTCTGGTTAACCTGTACATTTGGCTCAGAGTACATTTAAACCATTACATATATATATAACCGGCAGAACCAACTGAGGTTGCGAGGTTCTCGGCTGGGTGCTCCACAGGGTAAAACCATGAAGACATGAACAAAACAGCTGTCACAATAAATACATACCCATATCAACAGGACATTAGCATATTCATGAGTGTAAATATAGCCCCTCCCTTGCCCGACAAACAAAAACAGCATTTGAGCATGATGATTGGGCAGTTAAGGTAAAGCAGGAAGTCTAATAGATGAAATGAATAAAAATGTGAATCACTGTAGGGACGTTAGATAAAAATGAGTTGGATAAGATGGCAAACAGACAGACAGACAGACAGTATTAGTAATTGCACTGGAAGGGCGGAGACAGAGGAGGTGCCAGGGCAAGCAGACATGCTATTGGCCAGTGAAGCCCCGCCCCTGACGTGTGCCACAGCCATGTGAGCAACCAAAGGCCAGCAGCTGTTATCTTTGGGAGGTGGAGTCAAAGGGTCTAAAGGGGTGTGGCCTGATGAGGGCTCCGGAATGAGTGACATCATGAAGAATTTTAATGCTGCGTTCCATTCAACAGTTTGCAACTTGGAAATGTGCAATCGAAGGGCACTTAAAGACATTTCACATCATACAAACACAGCAGAGCATGTGGTTAATGTTAAACAAATGCTTTTAAGCTAATAAAATGTATGAATGATTTAAAGTTCTTATAAGTTCATATATGAATGTTTTTAGCTGTGTAAAATATGATTTGTTGATAATCATACACCTGTAAAACATGCTTGCGTTGCAATTTTGTGTTTTTATACATTACAATTTCTTAATGTTTTCAAAAGAAGTATCTTCTGCTCACAAAGGGTGGATTTATTAGATCAAAAATACAGCAAAAACAGTAATACTGTCAAATATTATTGCAATTTAAAAAAATCTGTTGTCTGTTTTCATTTATTTTAAAGTGTAATTTATATTTTTGTGGAAACTGATATACTACTATTCAAAAGATTAAGAAGAAATTAATGTATTTTTATTCAGCAAGGATGCATTTAATTGCTCAAAAGTGACAGTAAAGACATTTATAATGTTACAAAAGATTTTTTTTTTACATGAATACTTTGTATTCATTAAGAATCCTGAATAAAAATCATAGTTTCAGCAGCAAAAACTGTTTTCTGTATTGATGATGATAAGAACCGTTATTAATAACTGAGCACCAATCATAAACGAGCAGCAAATCGGCATATTAGAATGATTTCTGAAGGATCATGTGACACTAAAGACTGGAGTAATGATGCTGAAAATTCAAGGTTGCATCTCAGGAATAAATTACATTTCACAACATACTTAAAAACAAAACAGTTATTTCAAATTGTAATAATATTTCACAAATTTACTGATTTTACTGTATTTTTGATTTAATAAATGCAGACTTGGTGAGCAGAATGTAAAAATCTTAATTGTTCCAAACTTTTGAGCAGTAGTGTGCATCATCTTTCGAGCATCAAGCTATATATAGTAGGAATATGAATGGAACGCAGCACTGTTGTGGTACCGTAAATTCAGCTCCTTTTACAGACCACATTCCCAAGGTTTAGTTTGGGAAAGGTGAGGAAATCAGACACAAGTCCATTAAAGACAAACACACACATACACTCACTCGCACAGGCTGAAAGAAATGTTAGCGCCGTTCAGCAGCGATGAAGAGCCGCAAAGCAAAATGATATATGCAGATCATATTCACCTCATTATAAAATAACAGACAGGTAATAAATCTAAATGCCATAATATTTCTCTGATTCGCTGTTAAAGTTCCTCTCTACAGCAGGAGAATTTAGGCCGAGAGGTCTCTATAGCCTCTTCTTTCACTGTTCCTCTCTTTATTTTGTGTCTGTCTCTCTCATCTGTCTCACTCTAGGGCTGTTCATGGAGGGTAGACTGTAGTTTTTCCCACATGTGGCTGCTGTTTGCCCTGCACCACTGAGTCCTCCTTCCATACTTTACGAATCTGCAGTCATACAAACAAACAAACACATGAAAAACAAAAGAAAAAAAATGTTAGACTTGGTGAAGTGATGGATTCATGTCCCTATGAAAGGCTTTTCTCACTTTATCTAACCCTGGGTCATCTTCTTTTTATTTTTACTTCATTTCCATTTTACGCCAATGTTGCTGCAGTATTCTTTATATGCTATTATAGTATTTATTAATATTTTGAATTAGCTGTTATTTTTCATTTTCAAGTTTTAGTCATTTTGTTACATGCTTTTGTCATTTTTAGTAGTTTTTGTTTTCTTTAAATATTTCTTTTTCTTTTTCTTTCAGTTTTTAGTTTCAGAATGTTTATTTTAAAAAAAAAAATTAAAAATGTAAAGTTTTTAAGTGTGTCATTAATATATATATTTTAATTAATTTCAGCTTTATTCCAATTCACAAAAATGATTTTTAATAGTTTTAGTTTTAATAACTACAAAGCTCCACACATAACATACGGACAAAAAAAAAAAGTGATTTTTCCCATAATTTAATCATTTGTTCCCATAATATATTAATTAGTTCCCCAAATTGAAACAATGTACAACATGACCACAAGTTAACTAAAATGAGGGAAAAAATTAATAAGCCCCAAGAACAGTTTCTTAATTGCGCTTGTAATATAAATCTACAGTGCCAAATGTACACAGCAATTAACCCATGATAAACTAAAAGTGTGAAACATGGAACAAGTTGATCCAGGGTTAAAAATAAGTACGATAACAAGTGTGAAAAGCCCATTTGAATGCATCCCTAAACACACATATATGACATATATGCTTAAATGAGCTGTACAGTTACAAAATGAACTGGAAAATGACAATATAAACACAGTGATATGCACATGTTGTGCATGTCAGTGTTCTTGGTTGAATTCAAGAACAAATGTGACCTGAAACACACTCACACATGCATTTATGCAGCGTAAAACTACCAAAAACTCACTCGAACAGTCAGGTTTGCAGAAACAGCACTCAGATTGAGTTTAGTATGTTTTTCTCAACAATCAAGATGCATGTAGGTTATTTCTCTGTTGGTTTGTGAATTGGATGGGGGTTTTGTGTGTGTAAGTTTATACCTCGTTTCGCAGACAATTCTAACTCAAAGGTGGCCTAAGTGGGTTCATGCATGTTTACACTGAAATAAAAGGCAGACTCCAACACTTCATTCAGAGGAAATCACACTTGTGCAGTATTAAACTGTAACGCAATTCATTCTAGATCTCTTCAGTCACACACGGTTAAAGCACTCAACCATTACTCCGTCTCACCCTCAGAAAGATAAACCCTTCTCCAGGAAAACACATCTGTGAGGAAACATTCAGAAAAGTTTCATATTCACGTCATATTTCATCTAAAATGGCATCTCGGCTCTTAGGAATGACGATCAGAAGCACCAAACGTGATTGTGTGGACGTGACGCATACTATGCAATCACGATTTATGAACACATACTGTGCTTTTACTCATTTATATTATGTTTTTGTAAACGTCTATGTAACATATGTGTTTTCCAGGGTTATTTCTTCTTTTTAAGACTATCAGCATCAACTATAAGTGTTGAGATTGAACACAATGTGAACGAATAAAGGCAGTCTCTGTCTAACACGTATTTGCAAATGATGTGCTTTTCACAAATGTATTTTGTGAAAAGGAAATTGTACTTCTTATGCTACTTGTAAACTGTTTATTATTACTAATGCTTGTGAAAATGGTTTTTCGGGGAAAAACACTAGCTAGTTCATTTACATATGAAAACAGTACAAAAACTTGCCTGTATTTCCTCTTATACAGTATGTGTGTGTCGCATTTGCCTGTACATTTAGTTGGAGTGATCTAACATGCACTGCTACCCAGAACGATAAGATACTACCGCCATATTAAACTATGGTGGGCTAATATCTAAAACCATCATGTGCTAAGACAAATACAATCATTTAGTCATTCAGTTTCAGAAAAAAAGTCTGTCCGCTTTACCAAAAACAGTCTAAAAAGTCACATTGTCAGCTTGGAGAGAGTCAGGATCTCACTCACACACACCCTAGCAGTCTCCTGTAGTGTTCATACACAAACACACTTCTGAGATCACAGGACCTAAAGCTTTGGGTCATATGTAGGTTATGGCACCTTTGGCGTTGGAGTCCAGAAAGACCTCGACGTAGGATGTGGGGACGTAACCCTCCTCTTCCTCGTTTCTTCTAACACGCGTCCATCCGTCACCTTTGTCTTCCTCTATTACATACAAGAGCTCACCCTCCGCTACTGCGATGGTGCCTTCATTAACACCTACGGAGAAAATTGGAAGAAAATCAATCAACCAATCCATCAATAAATAAATAATTAAAATATTTACATACAGTGCAGTTTAAAAGTTTGGGGTCAGTAAGATTATTTGATGTTTTTGAAAGAAGGCTTTTATGGTCACCAAGCCTGCATTTATTTGATCAAAAATGCAGCAAATATTATTACAATTCAAAATAAGCGTTTTCTATTCAAATATATATTGTAAAACGTCATTTACTCCTGAGAAGCAAAGCTGAATTTTCAGCATCATTACTCCAGTCTCTCCAGAAATCATCCTAATATGCTGATTTGCTGCTCGAGAAACATTTCTTCTTCTTTTTCTTCTTATTAATGTTGAAAACAGTTATGCTGCTTCATATTTTTGTGGAAATTATGGTATTTGTTTTTTCAGAATAATTTGATGAATAGAAAGTTCAAAAGAACAGCATTTTTATTTGAAACAGAATAAACCTTTTGTAATATTATAAAATGTCTTTACTGTCACTTTTGATCAATTTAATGAGTCCTTGATGAATAAAAGTATTAATTTCCTAAAAAAAAAAAATCCTGACCTCAATATGATAACTCTTACAATAAGGTTCCATTAGTTAACGCATTAAGTAACAATTTACTAACAATGAGCATTTTATTATTTAATAGTTAACAAAAATACAAATGTTCATGCATGAATGGATACATTAATAAAATAAACTAAAATTAAATGCTGAACAAGTATTTTTCAGGGTTAATTCTAATATAGTTAGCTGATGTTAACAAATGGAAACTTACTGTAAAGTGTCACCATATTACCATATACATATATGAAGAAATCACTTTTTTGAGGTTTTATTACTTAAGATGCTGTCTATACGCATTTGACAGCAGACAGTGAGGCAGCTCACTAGAGCTTAAAACGGAGCCTATTTGTTTGCTGTAAATGATTGCTTAATAATGTATTATACTGTTTATTATGCATTTATACATGAAATACCTTCAAACGGGTAGAGGGCTTTGCAGGTGCCGATGGTCGGTAGCATTTCTTCATCTGCGTCATCAAATTCATCTCCAGACTCCGCCGTTTCGGGCTGGACTTTACTCTGGACCTCAGAACTCGGTTCCTCTGTATAACTGCCATCCGGACTGCTCCATCACACACACGCGCACACACACACGTACACAATAACTATAGCAACTGTTGGCAAAGTACTGAGACTGTAAAGTGACTGTAAGTGTATGTATATGTTAATATTAAGAATAATAATTGTATGTGCGTGTGAGAGTGTGTACCTCTCTCTATCCTGTGCGCAGTTGTTGTTGTTGGTGGTGGGTGGTGTGCTGTTTTGGGTCTCGTATAGGGCACTCGTCCTCCGGGGAGGGTCACTCTTTACCGGCATCCTTCCTTCGACCTCTGCTAACCAGCCCTAAAACACAAACACACTCATTTCCACTGAACTGAACCCCTCATCCAGGCCTGTGCTATATTTGGAGATGTTAAATGACACATACCTCAAATTTCTGAGCCTCCGCCTGCAGTTTCTCAATGTTCTGGGCGATCTCTGCTAACCGAGGGTCCACGCTGTTGGGATCCCCCATCTGTGGGTTCTTTATGTACACTTCCTTCATTTTAGTCAAAGCATCTCTGCAGAGAAAGAATTCATATATACATTTTGCTAAAAAAAAACAAAAAAAAAAACGTCAAACTCTGGCCTAGTCAA
>JAFVLL020037696.1:32262-102721 GCA_021397915.2 Tor tambroides | reverse complement strand
TAGATAGATAGATAGATAGATAGATGACAAATGGATGCACAGAAATTTAGATAGACAGATAGACAGACAGACAGACAGACAGACAGAAATAAGATAGATAGACAAACAGAAATAAGATAGATAGACAGATAGATAGACAAATTGACAGACAGATAGATAGATAGATAGACAAACAGAAATAAGATAGATAGACAGATAGATAGACAAATTGACAGATAGATAGATAGATAGATAGATAGATAGATGAACAGAAATTTAGATAGATAGATAGATAGATAGATAGATAGATGACAAATGGATGAACAGAAATTTAGATAGATGATAGACAGATAGCTAGACAGACAGACAGATAGATAGATAGAGATAGACAAACAGAAATAAGATAGACAGACAGATAGATATATAGATAGATAGATAAATGGATGAACAGAAATTTAGATAGATGACAGACAGACAGACAGATAGACAGATAGATAGATAGATAGATAGATAGATAGATAGATGAACAGACAGAATGACAGATAGACGATAAACAGATAGACGGACAGACAGACGGATGGATGGATGACAAATTAATGAACAGATAGACAGACAGACAGACGGACAGAAATAACGATAGATTTGTAAAGAAGGTTGTTCCTAAACCAGTCTCATCTCTCTCTCTGTCTCTCTGATAGTGTAATGTGTGTTGGTTAGGGAGTGTGTGGTATGATGTATGGTAAATGTCTTGTTAACTTTTGGCAGCTCACACTCGGAAATTCTGAATACAGCAGCCTCAAGCGAACACACTGTGAACTCTAAACACACACACAGCGTTTCCCTCTCCCCACTGAATGAACATATAATTATATGGCAAAAGAGACATTCACACAATTGTTTTTCCCCCCAATACAAACCCACTTTTGATTACGTTATTCCCACAAAGGCAAGCTGGGCAAAGCAGGACGCCAGAGCGGCTTGGATTGCTCCATACGGACCTGAGAGAGAGAGAGAGCGAGAGAGAGAGCGAGAGAGAGAGAGAGAGAGGGTTGGAGGTTTGTGTTCTCTTTCTGTACAGAGGGGTGATGGAACAGAAGAGAAAAGCCATATGGTCTAGAATCTTTTCTTATACATAGAGAGAGAGAGAGAGAGAGAAAAAAAAAAGTGGTACAATCTCCATTTTACCTCTTCTTGTACTTACTTTAAGTCAGTGTTTGTGGATGTTAGTGTCCAATAGGGTCCAAGTGAATTTTAAGCTATTAGATTTTCTAAAATACCATCTAAAATACTGTGGCATGAACCACCCGTTGAAATTCAGTCATTTACGTTCTATAGGATATTAGGTACGCATTAAAAATTGTGTCATATGGCTTTTTCCTAAGGAACAAAAAACTTCTCTTTTTCATATAATGAAACTGCATTATGATTAGTCCAGTTCACTTGCAATTTTGATGGTTTTACCTAAAAAAGACAATATACCGAGCCATAAAACCAAACATCAACTGCATGACTACACTAACATTATTTTAGGCCTCAAAACAGAAAGATGTTTTATTCAATGCATTATCCAGACTAATTATATTTCCGTGTCTACACTGTTAGCCAGTAACACAATAAAACTTTGGTGAGGAAGTTGCTTGCAGTGTGTAGTTTGGTGTCACAGATTATATAAACATATGAACTGGTGAAATACTGAAAAGTGCTACTGGAACCTGCTGATTGACTGAGAAAACAAAATCTGGAAATAAACAGCCCAACCTGCTAGTCAGCCTAAACTAACTCGGATCACCTAGAACCATTCAAAGGATGTTTACATTAAACATAAAATTCAAGAATTACATATTTTGACTTTTTTTTTAATTGAGAACACTATAGGGGTAAAGGTCATCAGCAATCTATTGTCTCGCTGTGTTGATCTACAGACCACCAGTGTGTGAATCAACAGCTCAAATTACTTCAAACTGGAATAACAACTACATCACATGTGGCACATCTGGATTATTCAACTAACTAGTTTACAGCTAAGGAATCCTGTAGTTCACCCAAAAATGAAAATTTGCTGAAAATATACTCACCCTTTTAGCTTGACATCATTGCTCATCAGTGGATCCTCTGCAGTGAATGGGTGTCGTCAGAATGAGTCCAAACAGCTGATTAAAAAAAAAATAACAATCCACAAGCAACCCACACCACTCCATTCCATCAGTTAATGTCTTGTGAAATAAAAAGCTGCTTGTTTGTAATAAACAAATCCATCATTATGGAATTTTAACCATCACTTCTGGCCAAAATATGAGTCCATAATTCACAATAACTCTTCCTCCAGTGATGAAGTCTATGTTGTCCTCTCGCATCAAAGTTCACTGACATTTTTGTTTAGAAGTGTTTTGGACTGTATGGAGTTGTAAACAGTGCTTGATCTGTGCAGATTTGTGATCTTGGACCACAAAACCAGTCTTAAGTCGCTGGGGTATATTTGTAGCAATAGCCAAAAATACATTACATTGTTTTCATTGTAAAAATCATTAGGATATTAAGTAAAGATCATGTTCCATGAAGATATTTTGTAAATTTCCTACCGTAAATATATTAAAACTTAATTTTTGATTAGTAATATGCATTGCTAAGAACTTCATTTGGACAACTTTAAAGATAAGAACTCCATTAGGTTTTAAATCTCCATTAAGCTGGTATAGCAATAAAACAATCTACAAACTTTATAGTAAAATAAAGACACTTACATGAAATAAAAAGTTTAAGTTTATAAAGTTTTGAGTTTCAATCAAATAAAATATAATAAAAACTCCATTAAGATTATGAAGCTCAATAAAATTAAATCATAAAATAAAACTAAATAAATAAAATAAAAAGAACTGAAGTTTACATAGATATGATATATGTTAATAAATACTACACATTTCACATACTGCTTTTGGCATACTTTATGAGATATATTTGGACATGGGACCTTTTAAGGCAAGTCAGTTGACTTGGCGAGCATTACATTACATTACAGGTTTCCAGTATGAGTAAGTGTCTCTGTAGTTCATTGTGTGCATGTTGATTTTTCCTAATGAGGTTATATTGAAGCATTAGAGCTACAGTAGATTTTCTACTCGGGTCTGGTTACTCATGCTGCTGGGAAGTGTGCGGGTGTGAGAACGCTGGTGTGTCCCCACTGGATCCAACATTAGAGGGGTAAATATGAGTAATATATGACTTCTTAGGTTGTGTTTGTGAATAATGATTGGAGAACACCACTCAGTTAAGGTGAATCCCACAGAGCAGCTCCGCAATGAGCCCAGCGAGGCCAGTTACAGAGCTGCGCGAGGGGGACTACATCTGTAACATGTAATGCACCAGCTGAAAAACCACATCAGCAGTTCCTGTTTGGAAAAAGCAGCTTAGGGTGGTCATGCCAGGTTTTGGAGCCCAGTGGATCAAAGATCTGTGCCAGCTTGGACCAGAGAGAAACCGCTTCAAACTGGCAGAGACGAGCAATATTTTTGACATACATTCAGTATGAAACGGTGTTGCAAAAATAAACCTTCTTGATTCAGTTGGGCTGCGTGTGTGTTTATTTCAGGGAATTATACTGTGTATCGTCTTTTCCCAGGGAATAATGAGGACAGGCGTCTTTCACACAGATTTGGTTTGTAAACATGTGTCATGTCACGCGTGTGTTTGTTTATGTGCGTGTGTGGTGGAAACAGGAAATTAATGTTTTTAACAGTGTTTGGAAAGGTTAATCTTAAATTATTGTCCATCAGGTTTAAAGTCCGTTTCACGTTTCGCTAAAGCCTCTCTTGTTTCTGCCACTGAGAAGAGAAAGAACTTGACATGTCAGCAATTGAAAGCAAAAAGTTTGAGATATATATACACACACTGCTGTTCCAAAGTTTTTACTGTCGGTAAGATTTTAATGTTATGCTCACCAAAGCTGCATTTATTTGATCACAAATGCTGTAAAAACTGTAATATTTTGAAATATGATTACAATTCAAAATATCTGGTTTCTAGTTGAATATATTATTTATTCCTGTGATTTAAAGCATCATTACTCCAGGCTTCAGTGTCACACGTTCCTTCAGAAATCATTCTAATATGCTGATTTTTCAGCTCAAGCAACATTTCTTATTATTATAAATATTAAAAATCATTGTGCTGCTTCATTCCTTGATGAATAGTTGTGCTCCAGATTCCCTGATGAATAGAAAGTTATATAAATATAGTTATATATACACCGATATATATATATATATATATATATATATATATATATATATAATAAATATTTGGAAATTTCTTAGTTTTTAAATAATATTGTTGTCCATTAAATATAAACACCGTTTAGACAAGATAAATTTAACTGCGAAGCAAAATTGTGCATGATAAAAAAAAAAAAAAATAAAAAAAAAAAAAGACTAAGAGGATTTCAGAAGATATCTTGAATTAGGTTTTTATTTAGCAATGTTTATGCAATATATATTTATATGCATTTGTTATATGCATATAACAATTATACACAATATATATATATATATATATATATATATACATACACACTTTAAAAAACACAATTAATTGTTTTTCAGTGTAAGAATGTGAATCAGTAATGGCAAAATGTTCATTTCGGGAATGTAAACTGTCCTGAAATATAGAGTTATATATCATAAAGTTGCCGGTCTGTGAGTATGACATCACCTTACACAAATGTACACACACACACCCAGCTCTCACTTGTACTCTTTAGGAAAATTGCCTTTGGGTTTTTGAACTTTGTAATCTGGAGCTCTGAACAGCTATATTTCATGTGTCACTGTCGGTGAAACATTTCATCATTTTATCCTGCAATCCAAGTGCTTCTAAACATGCAAACAGGGTCAGAGAGTCAGCGTGTGCAAACCTGATCAGTGCTACATTACACAAGCAAACAATTAACTCTTTACACACTGATTGAGTCTTCAGGCATCTGCATTCGCATGTTTCGTTGGCATAATGAAAACAGGACTAATGCAACTAATTATTGTAACTGTGCAACACGTTGCATGTTACGCGACATTTCCTTGCGGTGAATCACGACGAGGGGAACATGAATGAGTCACTGAACTTCAAATCATTATCATAGCAAACACCCAATTCATAACAACCACCAACAGTCAGCCGAGCCGTAAATTTAAAGTCATAAAAAACAGCTGCTCCTCTCCAGATCCGCGATCAACATTCATGAAGACGTTTACAAATAGACCACATTTCTGAAACTTTCTCATGGTTCGAACGGATGCAACACCGACTGCAGGATATACAGAGACAGTTCTGAAGACTTTAGAGAGGATTAAAGTCCCACTTTGTTCTATATGTGTGTTTATCTCAAAGAAATACAAAACACAGACACAAAAGAATGCATAAGGAACCAGTATTGGGAAAGTAAAATGAGACTACTAACTTAATTATATTTGTGCAAGCATATCTTCTAGCCACAAGCTAATGCATTTTATCAAATGTGAAAGCAGGAGTCACACTGATAGCAGTTTGCAGCAAAAAAGCAATCGTAAGTCATTTATTTTCAAAGAGAGCTGCCAATTTTCAGTGACATGACACTGCGACTGCTAATGATGCAACAAAGGAATTTAATTAGGCTTAATGGCACTGTGCAATAATATGCAAGCAAGATGGCTGTTTTTGTCACATTGTATTGTATTGCATATGCAGCTTTGCAGCCAAGTTAACGATTTTAACAAATTACTCAAAAAAAAAAAGACTCACTAAATCATGTGAAATTTGTATATTTTATGCACATTTTTCAATAAATAAATTTCATTTTTATTGTTTTATTATTCTTTTAAGCACAAACCACATTTAATATTGATACATTTATGCTTAAAAAGACTTTTCCAACAGGATAAGAAATATAAACTAAAAATAATAATAATATTTTTTTTATATATAGTGCCTTTTAAGAGTTTTCAACTTAGTACATTAGGATGTTTTTTAGTTTTATTTTGTGTAAATTTATCCGTTCAGGTTTAGTCAAGATTATGGACAAAATATTTAAAATTAATTTAATAAATCAATAACCAAATAAACTGGTTTATATTGAACCCATTAAATATCGTTAAATGAATAAATATTTAAAATATATATATATATATTACACATGTTATTTTATTAATCTAAATTTTCTATTTTTAAATATTTAACCATGTGAGATAAATACTACACCGTAAAATGATTTTTCAAAGTTGTAAATTTATAAGATTATTGGAGTACATTTTACAAGAAACTACCATTTCTTTTTTCTACTTCAAAATGTCATGTTTAATTCAGTGTTACTTGCTGTTTATTTGTAATTGTTTGTTAAATTTACTATTGACGAACTGTTCCTCTTTTTTAAGTGTCTTGGATTAAAGCATCTACTAAATGCATAAGTGCAATATGTTTTTTTCAGCATACAAAAATAAATTACAATCTGCAAGTTTTAACTACCCAAAATTATAGATAGCTTGTAGCTTGACAGATTTTCAAAGTAGCTTCACCAACACTGTAAAGAAAAGAGAGAACTTCTATCCCTTCACATCCAGTGCAGTGAGAGGGGGCGTGGTTTATCGAAGAGGGGCGTGGCTTATCACAGACAAGGTCCGCCTAGCAGTTCTCTCAGCCCCTCCTGTCTCTGATAACTCTTTTTTCTCCTCTCTCTCCTTTCTTCTTTTCTCTCCCTCCCCCTTTCTTTCTCCATACGGTTGCTGTAACAGCAGAAACATATGTGCTCTCTCTCTCTCTCTGACATCATCTGAGCTCGCTGCACGGTCCAGCAGGAGGGTGGGGGACGCATGGTGAACGCACAGAACAAACTTCAGTCCTTCTTTCCGACTTTTTCATCAACTTTCTTTCTTCCACATGTGTCTTTATCAGTGTAGTTTCTATTCAACACCAGTTCAGATTTGGTACAGTTTTTGCATTGCTTTGTGTGTGTGTGTGTGTGTGGGGTATGTTCTGTGTTTTTGGCTATATGTGTGTGTGTGTGTCTTGGCACCTTTAAGCATGACTGGAGATCTGCTATTTCACCTGGAGCCTTACGTTAAACCGAGCCAATGAAAGCACACCTGAGCCACCTGCGACAGCCAATCACAGTGCAGGTGAGGGACTTTGGAAATGCTGAAAAAGCACCACACATGAAAGTTATAAACGAGAGAAAGACAGGCCAACGGAGTGAGACAGACAAGATTCCTTCAGACAAAATGACTCACGTGGCACTGAATTTGTGTCAGAGCTTTTTAGCTGAAATATTTACACGTATAACACGCTCCGCTCCTGAGGATCTGGTTCTGCCCGATCTGGACTCCTCTGAGGGGGCTGGATGTGATGAAAGCGGGGTGGGTGATAGCGGGATAGATCCCACACCCCTCTTCTGGTGAGAATGTAAAGAGTTTTCCTGGAACTATTGAGAGTTTCCAAGCTTTTTTTTCCAGAGAAATATGGCAACTGGTCTGAAATGGAGTGAAACGGAGAATTAGACAGCAGAAAAGACAAATAAGAGGAGGATGAGAGGAGAGAGAGAAACAGGATTAGATTACAACAGAAAACTACATTTCCTACATCACATCAGAACAGACCATTAATCAAATAGGGTGAAGCCTGTTTTGAACACTGTGACATTATTTTCACAATAATTAAGCAGTTTTGACCAGTTTATATAATGCAAATATCTAACTCTCATCTCTGTAATGTGCTAAAAGTAATTATTAAAAATATATGAAACAATATTTATATATATTTAAATATACAATTTCTTGTGTGTTACAAATTATATGTATATGTAACAAATTATATATTATCATAATATATAAAATAATATTTTTAATGCCCAGCATTAAATCAGTTTGGACCAGACAAACATATAAATGAAATATAAAACATACCTAAAACTATATAAAAATATTAACAATAGATTTAAAATAACATTTAAAACATTTTTTAAATACAGTATTATACTAAAAAGGTAATATTTTAGGAAAATTTAATGGGAATCATCATAATTGTGAAAAAGTTGAGTTGCAAAAGTAAAAAGTCCAGACATATTACATAAAGTGTCATAAAAATAATGCCACATAGCAAAACATGAACTAAGAGTTGCCCTTTTTTGCCTAATTCATTTTACTGTAATGCACAAAATCATTACTATAAAGTGGGGAAAAACATTATATTGATAAATATTCATACATCATGGTAGTATTTGTTGTACTAACTTGAATTCATGCTGATTTGGGAAAAATAGTCCAAATTTTGATGACTCCAGTTAAATTTTAATCAGAAATTACTTTTTAATTATATTACATTGAACACAATATAATTTAAATATTATTTTCTATATATTGTTAATATTTTATATAATGTTTTATATTTTATATTTATATTCATCTGGTCCAAGCTGCACTATAAAAACAAAAAAAATAAAAATAAAGTTGAGCAAACTTAAAAATTTAAGGCAACCAGCTTCAGCAGATTTTTGAGTTTTCTCAACTAATTTTTTAGGAGATTTTTGAGTTCTCAACTTTTTGTTGTATAAACTTAAAACAACAAGTTGAGAAAAGTTGAGAGAGTTGAGAGAACTTAAACGTTTAAGGCAACCAGCTTCAGCAGATTTTTGAGTTTTTCCAACTTCTTGTTTTAAGTTTATACAACAAAAAGTTGAGAGAACTCAAAAATCTCCTACAAAAATAAGTTGAGAAAACTCAGAAATCTGCTGAAGCTGGTTGCCTTAAATTTTTAAGTTTGCTCAACTTTTTTATTTTTTTTTTACAGTGTGGTTTAATTGCTTTTTTATAGTATGACAATATATCAAAATATGTAACAAATTATATAGTTAAATATACAAGCTACAATAAAATATATAATGCAAATGCAAATTTAACCTAAAAGCTGCATTTCTTCATGCAAAATATAATACCATGATGCACGTTTTCCTGAGATTCTTCCATAAAGAAAATCACACTTCTCAAACTCTGTTGGACTAACTTCCTATACAAGTGAATGTGATGTTTTTCTGACTGAAGAGAATGATATGGTCACTCTGAAAGATAGTATGTCTATACCATAAAACCAGCATCTGCATTTGTGCAGACGGAAACTTCACAGCCGTCAGTAAAGAAAACGCTTGTGGTGCAAACCTGTAATCAGCTGGCTTCTCTCTGCTGGGGTTGCGGTGCGGTGGGACAGCGTTGTGCTCGTTTAGGGTTCAGTAATGGCCACTGTCAGTCCTCTCGCTCAGAGACACGGACACAACAGCGGTGTAAATCACAGCTCAGATGAGGAGCAGGTCAGTTTTGAACCGTTTGAACAGATTCCTCTGGATTGCGGCCTGGGAACACACACACACACACACACACACACACGCACGTTCACTAAAGGACTGCTGTATTTTAAAAGCCTTGGCCTGGGGACGCGTGTGTCATTTGGATGTCAGCAGGTGTGACATTAACCCTGATTTATGATATTTCAATTCAAAGTACAACTTTCCTCTGCTGTTTTTTTCCCTTTCAGTGAAACCTGACAGAAAATTCCAGACTAACATCACCACAAACGGCCATTAAAGACTCTCTCAGATGACAATGAAAAAGACCGAGGACTTCAATCACATGACATCCATCATGTGACTGAAGCAGTGCAGCATTTGCAACTACAAAAATCACTTTTATGGTTTTCCATGGTTTTACGGCCATGATACCATGTTTTTTGGAGTTCCGCAGTGAAAAACAGGTATAACTTAAAGGTGCAGTTGGAGATCTCGGAAAATGCTAACTTTAGCCTGATAGCACTGAAAGCGAACATCCCACCCTCCCTGCAATCACCGTCCAAAGCCACGCCCCTGAAGGCATATACGCTCAAAAAGCAGAATACCAGAGACAACATTAAAGTACAACAATAGGCTACAACAACGGTTCCCAATTACAGTCCTCGCATACCCCCCTCTGCACATTTCATATGTCCGACGTTTGTTCTATTCGACCGTAAGTCATTAAGTGCCCTGCAAAGTGGACATCACCAGATATTCCGCCATGATTCCAGTTCAAAGCGAGCGTATATGTTCCATACAAAGGGCATTAAAGTGTGTGAGACGTGAATTTAAATTGTATTTATTTACAGAGGTATATTATGTCACACGTCACACTTCTCTAGTAAGTGTCGCCTGTGTGTGAAGACGCTGTGCAGTGCAAATCCGTGAATGAATGTTCCGAAGTTAAACAAACTTCAACGGATTTTCCCTGCTCAGGGAGGAGGGAGCAAAGAACACTGTGTAGGGAGCAGTGTTGCCAACTGCTTTCAATTGAAAGTAGCTAAAACTACTAGCTAAATGTCACTAGATGACATCATAATGGCAAATTCACTGATCTGTATAAAGATGAATATAGATCAGTGGGCAGATGAGAATTTAGATAAGGTTTGTCCAAGCAGTTGCTATATTTGTCCCTAAACTTTTGAAAAAAGTCTCAAAAGGGGTGGGGAAGTCACTAATCTAGCTACAAAATAGCTAAATTGGCAACACTGGTAGGGAGCATGTCAATCGGAACACAGTTCATGCACGTAGCTCTCTTCTAATGAGCTGGTTATCTGATTCAGGTGTGTTAACTAAGAGAGACATGCAAAATACGCAGAGCGGGGAGCGCGAGGACTGGGATTGGGAACCGCTGGGCTACATCATGTGTCATTCACCGGTGAGAAAACTTTATAGCACAGTTAGTAAAAGTACTACATTACCAGGAAGGAAGATTGGGTTGTTGATGTTTGTCTGCCATTCTTGCTCTGTCTGCAATAGTGTACGTGAACGCGCTGATGACGTATCCTGTCTGAGCGAACAGGGTGCGCAGAGGTTTGCAAATACATACGTTGACAGGCAGGTAGGAGAGACAATTAAAATGCTCAGACCGAGCGTTTTGATTGGACGAACCTTTCTTGGTCCTATGCCTTCTACAGAATATATAAATACAGATAAATACATTTAGACCACTTAACTTAATGATTGCTATCAGGATGTAAAGAGACTTTCAACCAGAATAACAAAAAATGTTTCAATCATTCAATCATCAATCAGAACAAAATGTTCAATTTTTCTGAAGACAATCACCTATGACACCTTTAAATTAAATCCACTAACATAAAAGTATCAGAAATACCATGATTCTTAGACAGGTACAATGGTCCTAGCATGATTTAAGACATATATGGTAATTCTTTGAAATTATAGTATCTAAAGCACACATGTTATTTCACACATGTATCATGGTACTAATATTGTGCTATTTTTGTGGTTATTATTGTGATATTTTGGACATATACTCTCATACTACCATGATATTTTAGACATGTACCATGGTATTTCGGATATGTCCCTTATATTATTGGGATATTTTGAACATGCACCATAGTACTATCATTATATTTTGGACATGTACTGTACCATGGTACAATTGTGCTATTTTTGGACAAGTACCATGGCATCTTGGACACGTACTGTGATATTATTGGGATATTTTGGATATGTACCCTTATACTAGCATGATATTTTGGACATATACTGTACCATAGTATTTTGGTTGTGTACCCTAATATTATTGGGATATTCTTAACATGCACCAATTGGAATACCGCATAAAAACCATGGTACATAAATTTCAGCACTATAGTATAATTTTTTTATTTGACACCACTGTAAAGATGTATTTTTGGTGAAGCTGAAGTTCAATTTAATCTATTGTTTCTTTAATTATTACTTACCATGGTATTTACATGGTACTTCAGAAAATCCCATGGTATTCATGGTACAATTCTAAAATTACTATGATCATGAAGGATCTCTTTCATCAGACCTCAGTTGTTCTTCTGTTCCGTATATGTCTTAACCTCTCTCTCTCTCTCTTTCTCTTTCAGTCCTTAAGTTTGAGAACCACAGGAGCCAAGAAATCCATGGAGAACATCCAGCTAGAAAGAGAGAGAGAGAGAGAGAGAGAGATTGAGAAACACAGAGAGAACATTTAACTTCAATGGAAACAAGACAGTCAGAAACAACTGATTAAGTGAGCAAGGGAGAGAATCAAACAACAGATCTTCATGTTTTCTCCTACTGTAATAGGGCAACTGACTTCTTTTCGTACCATTTTTTCTTTATCCATGCCCCCCTCTCTCTCTTTTCAGCAGACAGCCTGACTCACTCCATAAAATCAACTGAGGGCTCTGGGGTTTTGAGAGCTGGAAAATATTCTCTGGCTTTTTTTCCATTATTAAGCGACTCCTAAAACCCCAGGATCAACAGTGAGGGAAAAGAGAAGAAGCATATGGAAAGGCAATGAGATAGTGGAGAAATGTTGGAGTAAATACGTGTAGCGCTTTGGTTGATGTGTCAACGTCCGGATATGTTCTGATTTACTGCCAAACACTGTTATTTTACAGTCCAGCTTTGCTGAATTGCTTCATTTAGCTGGTTGTCTCTAGATAGTGTGTCTGGTGTAGATTGGTGTGTGTGTGTTTAGCTTAGTGTTGATGGATGACAGCAATGGAGAGGTGATTCTTTTTCCAGAGCTTCTTCTGTAAACACTAACACACACACACACACGACCTCTCAGAAATCACCCATGAATGTCAAAGGGGGGCTGTTGATGTGGAACCCTGAGTAGGGATGTTTTCCTGTTGAGTCATTCCAGACAGAGGGATCATACCCTGGGACACAGACTTCCAGCCTCCCCTTACCATCCTCTTCCCCCTCAAGCTTAATCTTCTTGCTTTTTTCTAGTACATGGTGCTAAAAGGAAGAACAGGACAGATCCAGAGGTTGTAAGGATTCATGATGGAGGTGTTTTTGGCTTTCTGTGATTTGCTAGGCTGGTTTGTTCAGAACAAAACTCCCAAAGATGATTGGATATCTAGTTGGAGATTAAGTTGGTAGGTCTGGAAATGACTGCTGACAAGTGGTTAAAGCACCAATAAGAATTAAATGGTTGATGTTTTGCAGTTTGAACATGTTTTAAAGGGGTCATCGGATGCGACATGCACTTTTACAAGTTGTTTGATCTGAAATGTGTGTTGGCAGTGTGTGTGTACACAACCACCCTATAATGATAAAGATCCACACAGTGTTTTTTTTAATCTTGTTAAATCATTTCCCCTTTCTTAAATCGAGCCTATCTCAGATGCCTGTCAGTGTTACGTCGGTTCAAGTGTTAGTGTTTGATTGACACTAGCGTTTCAGCACAGACTGGACTGGTGTCTTAACTTAGACCCACCCTGAGTGAGCTGTCACCAGTCCACCATTGTTTCACCTCTGGAGCAGATGTAAACACGAATGTCACCTAAGCGATTGATGTGATCTGTTGTTGGATGTAATAATGAACATAGCAGTCGTCATTTACTCCTGACATCTCAGCCGCTGAAGACGCAGCGGATTACATTTGTTTCTGAAGGGAATGCGCCCCCCGATCTACCTAAATGTGTCTTATCTTTGCGCGAATCATTCGTGATCCAGCTTCACCTCCAGAAGAAGTGAGTGTAAGGTTTTTTAATGAATCTTTGCAAATTGCCTTTCCTAATTGTGCGCTAGTTAGCAAGTTTCACGATGAATGCAGCTAAAGTTTACCGTCTCTCAGAGAGCGGCTCGGAAGAGAGGGGTGGGTTGAGCAGAGCTCATTTGCATTTAAAGCGACATGCAATAAAACGGCTTGCTGTAGACAGAGCTGTTTTTGTCAGGGTAAAAACGGTGTTTTACGCTACCATTGAGAAATTTTAACCAAATTATCTTACTTTTCATTAAGACCCTAAAGAATCATATCAACTTGTGGAAAATGGGCATCCGATGACCCCTTTAACATTTCTTTCCTGCAAGATGTTGCCTAGCTTGACATCAATCTGTGCTTTGGATGGACTGAAACACCAGCTGAACAAAATGACATTTTTTCATCTCATGAACATATGCACTGACCAAAAAATAAATAAATAATAATAATATTCTACAAATTTTTGCAAATGTTCCTGAATGAGCAGAAAATCATTTCATAACTTGCCATCTGTAGGTTCTAGAAATCACATGAATTCACCTAAAAGTTTTAGAACCAACAGCGAACAGAGTGAATGTTCCAGATCTCAAACATTCCATCTGAAAGTAATACATCATACAGGAAATATGTTCTAGACTCAGACAAAGCTATATTTTAAGTTCTAAAACTGAGAGCAAGAAGCATTCAAATCCTATAACTTACATATATTACCCCCGAAAGCTATAGAACTGACAGTAAACCATGTGAATGTTCTAGAATTCATCTCAGAAATCATCTCAAAGTTTCACTTTTGAAGTATGAAGGACTGAAACCCACATATATCCGACAGACAGTTTTAGAACCCAATGAACTATATGAATCTTCTAGAACTGATAACAAGTGTATAACCCCTAGAACTCTCATTTATCTCCCTCAAAGTTGTAAATCTAACAGTGAACCACGTGAATGTTCTAGAACTCAAAAATCAACAGCAGTAAGTCTGTTAGAAGTGGATTCCACATCTCACTGACAGTTTTAGAACCAGCAGTGTGAATCTTCTAGAACTGATAGCAAGTGTATAAACCCTAGAAGCCACATTTATCACCCTGAAAGTAATAGAACTGACAGTGAACCACGTGAATGTCCTAGAACTCAAAAAATCAACTCAAAGTTCCACATTAGACAGTGTGCAAGTACTTGAACCTACATATATCCCACTGACAATGAACCATGTGAATCTTCTAGAACTGATAGTGCGTGTATGACCCCTGGAACCTATATTTATCTAGGGTTGGGTACCGTTCACTTTTGAACCGGTATCGGTACCAGTACCGGTACCTGGAATTCGGTACCGGTACCCAACGGTACCTTTTTTCGGTACTTTACTCTCTGTGTAATAACAAAAACATTTATTTCAGTGAAAAAATAAGTCCAAAACTCTCAATTTCAACATTTTGAACAATAGGGCACTACATTTTTTTTTTATTTTATTTTTTTTATTCCAGAAATTCTTGTGTTTTATTTTTTTCTGATAATCAAATGAAGGTTGAAACATTTATTTATTTTTAATCAAATGAAAATGAAACCCTTTTATTTTTTGGCAAACAAACAGAGGTTTACTGTTAAAATTAATACATGGTAGAAAACTTGTGTGAATATTCCTTTAACTTTAACTGTCACTCACAGTTTTGAACATAGACATTATAGTGCACCATCCAAACTTAAATTTTTTATAATTCACTTAATCAAAAACATTTTGTAACATGATATTTATGTACCATTTCCATGGTAATGCAATGTCTGATTTTAAAATGGGGTTCAAAGCATGAATTGAGATTTAAGTTTTCAATTGATATATAATTTCTTATGATTTCTGTGACAAAGGTCAGAACTCCTGTTATGATGTAGATTTTTTTTTAGGTGCACTCTTGTCAATTAATCTAATAATTTTCCTACATAATTTAACAAAAAAAGTGGTAAAATATCTATTTAGGAGTCTTAGACCTTTCCAAAGAGATATAGTTTGTCATGATTAGATTAGGATTTAATTGTAAAATAGTGAAGTAAACTTGGGTATCCCACAGAGTGGACGGGTGACGGTTAACAGGTTAAAAAAGTTTTAATAATTGTATTTTTTTTCTACAATTAAGTGGATAATATAGTGGTAATTTTTTTTTTTTTATCATTTAATTTTTATTTAATTTTGACAGTAAATAGAATATATAAAGACCAGGGCCGTACGCAGGTTTTTCTAAATAACAATGTAAGGGTCCCAAAATGAGATTATAGGGGGGTTCCTTGGGGCATGCTCCCTCGAAAATTTAGACTTTCCTGACCTACATGTGTGCATTTTAAGACGCTTTAATATTCATAAATTAGATCCAATCAGTGGGCAGTAGTAGCCTAGCATAAATTATTTTTCAAGATAACAGATTTTTTAAGCATGAGAATTAGATTAAATGTTACAATGAATGATCCACATGCTACAAACTGGAAATAGAGTAGATTAGTTTAAGTTTATGAATTTAATAAACAGTTATAATTATCCTGGTAGCCTCTGGTAAAATTATGTGTCTAAAATGATTAAACCTGAATAGGCCTATTGTTTTTATTTATTATTATTTTATTATTATTATTATTCACACTGATAGAAATGATCTTTTCCAGTAACTTTAAACTGGTTTTTACATTTTATTGGCATTTTTACCTTTATAAAGCCATTTTTTTCTAAAAGTATCATTATCTTTTGAGTCAAATTCTTGAATTAGAATATTAAGACATTTGGGCTGTTGCCAAACAAATGAAATCAACACAAGAGTCATCTGAAGAAGCATTTAGATGTATTTACACACTGTTTAATACAGGACATGAATGCATTTAACCTGCAATTACAAATGCATAATGTTTTGATATATTAAACATAAAACGTTGAATGCTGATATTTGAAAAATTTTAAACATTAAAAAAAATGGGGAAAAAAGTGGAAATGTGAAATTAAAACCACCAATAGGTGGCAACAAATCACTATTAAGTGATTCATTGCGATTGAACCGAATCATTTAAACGGTTGATTCATTCAGGAACGAAACACCGTCGTGTTGCCAGAGACACAAAACAGCGCTGTGGCTGTGTTTGGAATTATTTTTGTTGTCGAAATAGAGCAAAAACATACGTAAGTCTCTTAATTAATTTCTTGTTTATTAAGCTGTTGTAAAAAAAAAAAAAAATCAATATCACATTTGTAACCATGGTAATTTTTTTGGAGAAAAACGGCACTCTTCATGTGAAACTGATTAACTATATGAAGTGGTATAAATATATACATTTCTGCCCCCATGTCTTGAATTTGTGATAACTGTAAATGCATTTTAATAGACTGAATCATGCAGTGAAAGAACACTCTCTAAATGCGCTCTAGACTTCACGTAATGTATGCGTGCGCTCTGTAGGGCTGTTTTGAAAGTATTTTGCAAAATACTAACTAGATCATGTCAAATCGTACTTCGTTAAAACAACAATTATGATACTGTCGCAGATTATATATATATCGCACACCCCTACCACTGAGGCATCTCAAATGAGAAGATCTGTTATCTTGGCTTTTTATCCTTGCAGCACCAAACAGCAATTCATTATAAGCAATTATATTACAACTTCTGTTATTGGAAAAATACCTTCAGTCCGACCGGGATCCTTTTGTCGGTGGGTACGTAATTGATAAAGACATACATTATACTGTACAAAAGTAATACAAGGGTAATACAGTATATTTCTCTTACATGTTAAACCGCACTTTTATTTTGACAGGTTGCCGTGAAGTTTCTGTGTGTATACAGTATAATATGATGCTAGTTTCTCAAATGAAACGGTAAAATTCTCATTACGTGACTCTCACAGCCTGTAAGTTCATATGTTCATGTAGTGCAGAGACCGAAAATCACCGCGAGTTCACGTGTGCTTCAGTATTTGTGTAAATTAGTAAACAAAACCGCGTCTCCGCGATTCATACATACCGAGGCTAACGGAACATGCAAAATTCATATTTAAACCGTCTTTTTTGCGTTTTAATATTCACATACACTAGTTTATATCGCAATTCGAATTAAGTGACCTTTTATTCATCCAAAATTTGACGAATTCCGTGGCATTCCGCGCTATAGAGTAAATTCAGTTTTTATGAATGGACTCCGCCATGCTTTCCGCGTTTTCGCGGAAACCATATGACCCTAGAATGTAAGCACACTTCAGAATATTCTGATTTGCCCTGTGTGATGATGTTTCCAGAGCTGCAGGACTCTCTCTCTCTCTCTCGTGTATGCGCCCAAATGCGTTCTCAGGTACCGAAATTTGGTACCGAATGATTTAATGTGAATCGATACTCGGTAGTACCGACGCAATTCGGTCGGTACCCTTAAAAGTACCGAGTTCGGTACCCAACCCTATATTTATCCCTCTGAAAAGTTGTAGAACTGACAGTGAAGCATGTGAATGTTCTAGAACTCAAAGCCAACCACCTGAAAAGTGCAGAACTCACAGCCAGCAGGCTGAATGTGGAACAGTGAAGTAAAGACAAGGGGAATCCCTACTTGGAGCACTTCGGCTAGGCATGTGGGCACCACTCTGCCCCTCAGAGGCGACTTCACAGAGCTCCCCTGGAGCGAGAAACAGACGGAAAAATCAGACAGAACAGAGAGTGGGTGAGATCTGGACTGGCGGCTGGATTGGTCACAGAACAAGAATGTGGAAAAAATGACACAAATAAGCAACCCACCCCCCATCAGCCGTTTCTGCTTCTTTCACTCCCTCTTTCTCTCTCTCTCTCCCTTCTCTTTTTTTCCCTCTCTCCTCTTTAACGTGTTGACCAGCTGTGGTACATTCTTTCCACCTTATCCTGTGGGTCAAGCAAATCATTCCACCATCTCTCTTCCAGACTACAGAAGGAGTGAATGTACATTCACGTTTCTCTGTGTTGCCTTTGAGGGGAAAAAAATAACAATGAACAATGAATGAGTTAGTTTATCCATAAACGTGCAGATTTGGAGAGGACCGAGGACAGATAAAGACAAAAAGAGAGAGAACGCAACGTTATTGTCATCCGAGCTGTCTACACCGCAATGTTGCATGCTAGCAGTGCGGACAGATTCGTTGCTTATGCCTGCAGTGACTAATTTCATTCTCTAGTTTTTCCCCATGTCCTTGGTACACAAACAAAGAACAAGAGATGAAAGAGTTTGTTGGCCTATTCCAACTATGTAATCATCTATGGGAGTGGATGATGTCTGTCTCATGACTAACACTGTGTATGGATTCAAAAGCACCCAAATATAAATCATAATTTTTTTTAAAAGAAGTCAAAAGTTAAAGGAAAAAAACACTGCACTTTCTTCACAAATTTGGATTACATTTATGTTTGATGTGCTGTTCTTTTCTAAAACTTGGCCTGCGTCCCAATGTGCACACTATCCATCCTAAAATCTATGTGATATTAGTCATTTTCAATACCATTTAAGGCAGATGCAGGGCTGTACTCTTTACAAACAAATGCATTGTGGGAAACTCAGTAAAAGGGAGAAAGGCAAACCCAGATGCTGCCTGTGTGGTAATGATTTCATTTGCAGAGCTTGTCACATGACCACTTGTGGAGTTTGAGGACGATCTGCCCACTAGTGGCCACAAGAGACACTGCATGCAGATGCTCTCCTGGTCCCCATACGAACCCTTTTACTCACAGTTACAGAGAAACAGAGCGCACCGCTATAGGATATGAAAAAACACACAAATTTTGCTTTTTTCAAATAAAGTTTTTAATATAAGTTAGTTTTACTGGTGCATAAATAATTTCATTCCATATGCACTTATCTGAAAATGACTACTTTTAGTTTTTCTTTAGTTTTGGAATACTTAACATCACAAGTTGTTCCATCTGCATGACAACACATAACTGCACCATACTGTAAATAATACAAATTTAATATGACAAATTCACAACAGTACTGCAGTACTTTTGGCCGAATGTGATTTTGCCACATTTTGTTAACGATAAGTTATTTCAGAAGAAAATGCCAGTAAGGCAAACACAGATCAGTACCAAATGACAACAAAAATCTATCACAATTTAATTTGAAAAGTTCTTGTTTATGAAACCAGGGGAGATATGGCTGGTTTCCAAAAGTGGATGTCCTTATGAGTTAATGGTTTCCAAATGGGTGCAGGAGAGGTGTTTGTGCACGTCTGTGGAGGTGAAACGAAAAAAAAAAAAAAAGGGTCAACTGGAAACAGGATTTCCTCCAGCCAGCTGTCAGAATTCCCACCCACCCACCAAGTCCGAGACACTCCAAAACCGGGTTTTAGTCTTGGAATCATCATCGCATCAGTCCGCCTGTATTCGAAGGAACAGAATCAGCCGTGAGAATTTGGAGGAGTTGATATTCATCCTCCCTCCTCAGACAGAATCATAGTGCCTCTTTTTCTCAGAATGTGTAATAGTTCTCTCCATTGGCCACACGTCTTAAAGAAGTGAAATCATTTGCTTGGAACAATGGTAAAATTATACAGTTTACTGTCATTATACAAAAAAATCTGCACTCGACCAATCAGAATCAATTATTCCACAGCCTGTGTAATATAATTAAGACTATTTATTATTTAATTTCCTTTGACTTTCTTTGGAGGGGTTCAAACCTTAAACAGATTTGATAATTCATACCCCTTTTCTGTCCAGAAGCCCACTTCCATTTCTCTCTCGTTTCCTATTCTCTCCTCCTTCTTACCCTATCCGTGCTAGTGGTGCAGATATGCCAAACTCGTTTGTACTCTTCCCTCACGTTCTTGTTGTTCTCTCTCTCTTTCGTTCTGAAACTTGAGCATTTCCAGATGTGCGCTGGAACAGAGGGGTGGTGATGTCATCATGGGCTCTGCTTCCTGCACTGTCTCTGCATCCAAAAATCAGACAAACACACACACACAAAGCCAAAGAGGAAGATATAAAGGGGGGAACATTTGCCTTGGATGTAGAGAAGGGGAGGAAACAAAAAGAGAAAGACTGATAGATGGTTTTGAAAAGCAGTTTAAGGGTGTGAAGACACGTTCTACAAATACAGCACTACTGCTATATAAGCACCTCAAACAGATTATAAATAAAGTGAAAAGTTCTTGTAGATTTTGGGGGTTTGTTGCCATTGGCCCTTTACTGACCTTCCAGTCAGTCACTCTTAAAAATAAGACTTCTTCAGTGTTTCTCATATTCAGACTTACTGTGAACACCCAGAACAGCCTAACAACTACTCAAAAACCTCAGCAACCACGCAAAATACCCTAGCAACTGCATAGCACTGCATTAACACCTCAGCAGCCACAACAGCAATGACTAGCATTCAAATCAAAAAACCCACACAGTAAACATCTCAGTGACTGCTTAACAACACACTTTCAATTTAGAACACATTCAGAAACCGCATAGCAACAACCTAGCAACTGCATAGTGACAACTTAGCACAACTCCGAAATTGCATAGCAACACAGTGTAAACTACAAATCAACACACAAACGACTCAACTGTGTAGCAACACAAACAAACCAGAATACTTCAGCAACTGCATAGTAACACCATAGCAACTGCAGAATTACACACTAACAAATCAGAACACCTCAAAAACTGCATAGCAACAACCTAGCAACTGCAAAGCAACACACTATCAATTTAAAAGACGTCAGAAATTGAACAATCACATCCTCCTAGCAACTGCAAAGTGACACAGTGACAACTCAGACACCCTAGCAACTTGACACATTAACGACTCAGAACACCTCAGCAACTGCACGGCAACACACAAACAACTCAGAATACATCAGCAACTGAATCGTGACAAACTAACAACTAAGAATACCTCAGTAACAGAAACACCCTAGCAACTGCAGAACAACATTAACTCAGAACACCTCAAAAGCTGCATATTAACACCCTAGAAGCTGTACCGTAATACACTATCAATTCAAAAGACCTCATAAACTGAACAATCACACCCTAGCAACTGCAAAGTGACACAGGAACAAATCAGACACCCTAGTGACACATTAACAACTCAGAACACCTCAAAAACGGCATAGCAACCCCCTAGCAACTGCACGGTAATATACAAACAACTCAGAATTCATCAGCAACTGAATCATGACACACTATCAACTTAGAATACCTCAGTAACTGCATAGCAACACCCTAGAAACTGCACTGCAACACACTATCAATTAAGAACACCTCAGAAACGACAATCATAGCAACTGCAAAGTAACACAGTAACAATTCAGAACACCTCAGCAACTGCCTAGCAACAACCTAGTAACTGCACAGCAACACATTACCAACTGAGAACACTTCAGCAACTGCCTAGCAACAACCTAGCAACTGCACAGCAATACAATACAATAACAACTCAGAACCCCTAAGCAACACATAAATTCTTAACACCTCAGCAACATTGCACTAACACCGTAGCAACTGTACAGCAACACTCTAACAACTCAGAAAAGTTTAGTTAATTTATTAATTTATAAAGCACATTTCAAAACAACAGAAGTTGCAACCAAAATGCTGTACAAAGGTATTAAAACAAAATTAGAACAAAATTAAAACAGAATTAACACACCGGAACAAAACCTTGGAGATAAATGTAAGAATATGAACACCCTCAGTTAAAACAAAGAATACAGATAAGTTTTTAGGGAAGATTTAAAAGTAGAAACAGAAGGGGAAAACCTCAGCAACTGCATAGCAAAACCATAGTATTATGTTAGGGGGTTTTGTACGTGTAAGCACCACTCACTTTTTCTTCAGACAATGTAAAAATCTAGTGCAGTAGTAATAGTTTTGAACTCTGAACATAAAAAAAACACGTTTAATGTTTCTTTCTCTCTCTGTCTGTATTTCTCATGCAGACACATTCTCTCTCTCACTGACTTCAAACTCCCAACTGCACCTGGACATCCCAGAGGCATTGAGTTGCCTCAGTCCAGATGTGTGTGTGTGAAGTCAAATGGGTCAGCAGCATTTATAGGCAGCGCTGATGGGCGATTCTGTGGAGAAGGGGCCGTGTTTGGATCATCACTCGGCAACACCACTGTAAATAAATCTGAGTGAAGGATGCACGAAGAAAAGCATCCAGAGTACAAACACACATGTACATCTTTAGACGTACATCTTTTTGTGATTTTCAGTGTATTGCAGGTCAATACACTAAATTATTTTAAGGACAAAAAGAATATTGTGAACATTATTTGCATACAAAATCAATTAAATAAACAGAGTAATAATTTGCCTTAATTTTTTATCATAAACATATACTATGTGCAGTGGAACACATAGTATGAACAGTGGAAAATACCTTACGTACAAAAAGCTTACCTAACTATTTCAATACCATGGTAAATAACTAATATATATATATATATATATATATATATATATATATATATATATATATATATATATATATATATGGTTATTAAATTAATCATTCTGAAATAATTCCTGGGAATACCATAGCATTTGTCCAAAAAAAAAAAAAAAAAAAAACTTTTAATGAATACATTCATGGATAAATGAATCAATTCATTAAAATTAAAAAGAAAGAGTCTTTTGGGTCTCTTATGATGAAGTCAGTTCTTTCAGTTCAATAATCACAATTATGTATGATGTCATCCACCTCTGTCAAGCTTGAAACAAGTGTCTTTTAAAAAGCGATGTTAAAGCAAATGTTATTTCAAGGGAAAATCAGAACATCTGAAGCTCTGAGACACTTTTCAAGAGGAATGACTGCACCATCATGCAGAAAACCTCACACTGTATTTATTAAAGGAGATGGAGGGAAGATTGACAGTTCAGCAGAAAAGCGGCCCATTACTCTGATCCGGGAGTCCAAACCAGCGGCCAACACCAATATTCACCAAACACTTTCCAGAATATTGCCATGTTTGAACCTCTTTCTCTCTCTCCTGCAAACCGCCCATCCTCAATGACGACTCCAGACAATTACTCAATATTTCTCCACTGGCAGTCTTCACCGCATTTGAAAATACTTTGCGAGTGAGCAGGGGGCATTTATTTCGATTGGGCAACAAAAATGCATAAAGACTACACCCTCAATGACCTTTTAAGGAGGTTTTGCCCGATTTAGCAGCAAGATCTTAGGCCTTAGCTCCACTGTATTCATGCGATTCTGCCTTAAAAGTCAGTGAGAGCTGGATATCTGTCTAAGGTTGAGAGGTTTTCTTACAGGCCTCCCACATGTGCCTTCGAATATACAAACAATACACAAGAGTCTGATAAACAAAACATAGATCACTCATCAACTGATCTCATTAGTGAAGTCAAGCATTACATTAGTATTTCTCATACTGAGGGTTAGTTAGCTGAGCAAACCTCTTACATTAAATATTAAACTTCGGCCTGTAGCCCTGCACTGTTTGTGCTCCAGACATAAATTATTCTTATTTTTATTACTTTTCTAAACTTATTTTATGGCTGGAAGTCGATAAAAGAGGAAAAGCAGTTAGCAATAACCTAGAATACCCGGCAACTACATAGCAACACATTAAAAAACCACCCATTACACCTTAGCAACCAAACAACAACAACTGCTCAACAACACTAACAATTCAGAACAACTCAAAAACTGCATAGCAACACCCTGGCAACTGCACAGCGATACGTTAACAGTTCAGAACACCTCAAAAACTCCATAGTAACACCCTAGCAACTGCACAGTGACACACTAAAAACTCAGAACCCCTCAGCAACTGCATAGCAACACCCTAGCAACAAATCAGAACGCCTCCAAAACTGTACAGCAACACCCCAGCAATTGCACAGTGACACACTAACAACTCGGAACACCTTAAAAACTGCATAGCAACACCCTAGCAATCAGACAGCAACACACTAACAACTCAGAACACCCCAAAAACTGCATAGCAACACCCTAGCGACTGCATAGCGACACACTTAACAACTCAGAATACCTCAAAAACTGAATAGCAACACCACAACAACACACTAACAACTCAGAACACCTCAATAACTGCATAGTGACACCCTAGCAACTGTGCAGCAACAAACTAACAACTCAGAACCCCTCAATAACTACACAGCAACACCCTAGCAACTCGGAACACCTCAAAAACTGCATAGCAACACCCTAGCAACTGCACAACAACACACTAACAACTCAGAACACCTCAATAACTACACAGCAACACCCTAGCAACTCGGAACACCTCAAAAACTGCATAGCAACACACTAGCAACTGCACAACAACACACTAACAATTCAGAACACCTTAGCAACTGCACAGTAACACCCTAGCAACTGCATAGAGAGACAATAACAACTCAGAACACTTCAGCAACAGCTTAGCAAGGACACTGCAACGCAACCAAGAAAATAAGTGAAATCAGTTAGCAACAACCTAGAATAGCCTGCAACATATCAACACACTGAAAAATACCCACATCAACTTAGAAACCACATAACAACGCTTTAGCCACTTCACACAGCACCGCTGCATAGTAGCAGTAGGTTTTGCATGGGAAAACTCCAGTAAATTTTCTTCAGAAAATGTGTCATTATAATATTGATGACATTTCATTTCTAAATTAATGCTGTATTTTAGTAGTCACAGTCTAAAAGACATAGTAATTATTGATGACTCAGTTCTGTATTACATGGTTCTAGAAGTGGTATGGTTGGGTGGTTTGGTTTGGCGACCCTGTGCCAGTATAAACATGAGCAGAACATTTCCCATGCAAACAACCAATCACACAAACTGACCATCAACTAATCAAAGCTAATTAAATCAATGAGAAATTGCTGGAAAGGTAAACATGAGGCTTTCAGTGGAGTTGAGACGTTGGAGCGGTCAGGCCGAGGTAAAACACACGAGTCTGGCGCACATAGACACACGTGGATGGAGCCAGAAAACAGTCATGATATAAAAGAGAAAGAGTACATAGTGAGTAAAAGGTCATTAGTGTAAATGTGTCATCATATAGCGATCCTAAATTACTCCCCAAGAGGAAATAATTAGAACTTTTCTCCCAGTAAAGGGACATCTTGCAGCAATTGCAATAAAACTAGTATCAGGCAGCCACAGCTTGAGACAAACTTATGTCCAGAATAGAATACTAGTCTCATTATTTGATCAAATATACAGAAATATTTTTACAGTTTAAAAGAACTGTTTTCTATTTGAATATATTTTAAAACATAATTTATTTGTTGCAAAGCTGAATTTTCAGCATCATTACTCCAGTCTTCAGTGTCACATGATCCTCCAGAAATCATTCTAATATGCTGATTTACTCTGATCATGTTGCACGTCGTTAATTCAGCAAGTGACCTCATCAAAATGAAAACTGTTATTTTGCATTTTTAATCCAACTTTGTGCATAAAGACTTTTGCCAATCTGATCAAATAATATTAAAGATTGTGGGCCGATAATAACGGCTTGTGTGTAATAGCAGTCCAAAGGTCAAATCAAATGCATTGCAAAACAGAAGTTTTCAAAATAGTAGTTTGTTTCAAAAACCTGAATAGAATTACAATAGGGACACACACACACACACACACACACAGAGAGAGAGAGAGAGAGAATGCATGTGGATAGAGGAAAATGAAAAAGACAAAAAGGGAACATATGTACAAGAAAGGGAAGGAAGAGGGATGGGAAATAGAATATAAGAGGGATAGAAGGAAAACGCACATGAGAAGAGTTCCACGTGTACATTCAGGCAGGAAACTGTATATCTTCAGCAGGACATGAAAGAAAGACCAGGGGAGGGGGGAAACATGGTGCAGAGAGAGAGCGAAATAGAGGGAAAACAGTCATCATTTTGACTTTCCATCCATCACCCCATCTTTCTGAAGGGGGGCGGGAGATGCGGTCATTGGCCGGGAGCGCTCAGAATGCTAGAGGTGGTCTGACTGTCTACTGCAAGACATGATGATACAGATACTGTGGTCTGAAACACTCTAAGATGTCATTAACCTCTTAAAGGGATAGTTCACCCATCACCATCATTACTGAATGACTTTCATTCTTCTGTGGAAAAGATCACTCAAATGAGCGTTGCTCGTGGTTTTCAACACAATTCAAGTCAATAAGGACTGGAGCCTGAAATCTCGAAATCCAAAATGACAGGGGAAAAAATTAAAGGGGTCCTAGAATGAGTTTTCCTTTCTCTTTGGACTGTTACAAGCTCTTGGTGCATAAAGAAGATCTGTAAAGTTGCAAAGACTAAAGTCTCAAATCCAAAGAGATATTCTTTATTAAAGTTAGAAGTCTGCCACACCCCCCTAAAACGGCTCGTTCAAACACACCCCCAGTTATCCACGTCAGCATTTTGGGAGATTTGCCTAACACCGCCCAAAGGAATACGCAAAGAAAGAGGGCGTTCCTTTCTCCCTGTATGTTGTTTTGTGCGCCGGCGCCATGTCATGGGGACGCCGTGTGTTTGGATGTGAAAGAAAAAGCTCTCTGTTTGGCCTACCAAAAGAACAAATAAGAAGAGATCTGTGGCTGCGTTTTATTTTCAACACTGTCCCAGAGCAGTACAACCCAAATATTCGAGTTTGGGTTCAGCGAGGATTGTTTTATGAACCTTATAACGTCGTATATACAGTATATTGAAGTTATTATATATAGGCTAACATTAGTCTACACCGGACACGAGCGGCGCGACGCAATGCCACAAATGTCCGACAGAAAACTGCTTTTGCGTTATATTTATGACGTGTTGACACAAATTTCAAATGATTTTCAATGGTCGCTTTGTCGCGTCTAGTGTTCACAGACTTTAGCTGTTGCGTTGCGACGAATGTCGCGTCAGGTGTAGACACGGTGTAATAGTTATTTGTAAAGTAAAACCTTACCAATCTGCTACGTTCTGATCAAGTCGCGCTGGCCGAGTTGACTGATCAGCTTGGTCTTCTGCATTTTCTGGATCAGATTCGGGCTCGAATTGATAAGGTAGTACAGTCGACATTATCACCTGTTAATTGCTCAGGAGGCTGATATTCCACATATGGTAAGGGGCGTAACATTTCCGACACACGCTTAGAGTAATCGGCCAATCACAACGCACGATACAGCTGGCCAATCAGAGCACACCTCGATGATTTTCATCAGTGAATTGTGTCAAAATCGACCCGTTTCAGAAAGGCGGGGCTTAGAGGAGATAAAATAATGTAAATTATGTGAAAAATAGAGCGTTTTTTTATTTAAACCAGGTAAACACATTGCATTAAACCAAATAAACATAAAAATGATCTTTTCTCTACCCATTCTATGACCCCTTTAAAGCATCATAAAAATAGTTAATTGCTACTATATTAATAAAAAAAAAAATTGCTCCTATATTCAAATGTGTATGATATGTTTTGTGAAGAATAGATTAAAGTTATTTGTTCATTAGTCAGTACTCAGTGAAAATCTTGACATCCAGCTTGGGTATGTTCAGGAAAATAATAGCAATGTCTGATTCAGCAAATTGATCCCATGCACAAAATAAAAAAAAAAAATAAATAAATAAAAAAATAAATATATATATTTTTAATTATTAAATTAAATATTTTATTTTAGTTATTAAAAATTATTTTAGTATTACTAAGGTACTTTTATAGTTTTTATTAATACTTTTAATCAATATTTACTTTATATTTTCAGTTTTCATTCAGTTTAGCTAGTTTTAGTAATTTTGTTGTTTTATCATTTTTTGTTTTTTCTTTCTGTGTAGTTTTTATTCATTTTTATTTCAGTTTTAGTTATTTTAGTACATTGAGTTCACTAAATTAAAATAAGAAATATTATGGGCAACTAGCTGAAATAAAATAAGTTGCTGTTAAGTTTTATTTTATATGAAGTAATGATTTTTAATTACCTAATAACCCTGTCTCTCACAAAGCTATTGTATGATTTGTAAGACTTTAGATGCACTGTATGAATCCTATGAATACTTTAAAATATTGTTTTTACTTACTTAACTGTACTTAAGCATCCTTTTTGAAATCTTAGAAGCTCCAGTGTCCATTCTTTGTAAACGCATGGAAAACATTGACTGACATACTATGCAGAATTTCTCTTCTCGCTTTCCATTAATGAAACAAGGTCACACAGGTTTTGAAAGTCACGAATGGCCTAATTTTAAATGAACTCTCCCTTTAAAGAGAGACAAACCTCAAAATGGAAAAGGTTAAAGAATGATCTGGAATGTTCCAGACCTGGACCAGCAAAAGGAATTCTGTGTGGATGTGGACCGTGGCATCTTTATGAGAGGAAACATGTCGAGACGCTACAAAGTCCACTCGGTGAACAGAGGCCACAATGTGCTCTGGGAAATATTTCTAACCCTCACCTTCTCTGGAAATGACTTGTCTTTGCAGTTTTTGAGACTTGGGATTTTAAATGTCATGGTCCATCTGCCAGAAACCTAGAAAAAAATACAGTGTGTCATTAAAACCATATTAAACTGATAGACTGCATTAGCTAATATTGCCTGTAGTTAGTATGACTAACTAGACTGCATATTCTGAAGAAAACATGGGCGGTGCTTGCCTGTGTGCAAAGGTCTGACCAGGTCAGACCAGAAAGCAAGCTTTCTTGAACCTTCTAGATCTTTGTCCTTCATTCTGTTTTGCTATTTACTTTTCACTTTATTCCCATCTGGTGTGTAGTATTCATGTATTATTGGCCAAGTAGATCTTTCTGTCACTCTCTTTGCTGAGTAGCAGTGTGACTCAGTCCCGCAGTGATGATGAAATTGGTTTGGGTCCACTGGGTCCAAGTTCTGGCAGGAACGGACAAGAAAAAGCGCCAGTAACACGGAAACTTCTCCTGCAGCCAGAAGAGCGGAAAACATTCACACAACACGGCAAAAACAGATACAGAACAACACGAAAACATCCGCGCCTAGTGACCAGCCACGAACAGGGACCCCACAACTCTGCACTGTTTGTTTTGGATGAGTTGACCGTTCAGACTTTGAGATTTACAACAGATAGCTGGATGACTTGCTAATGTCTTTTCTACATTGTCCCGAAGAAGGCTTCAGGCTGATGTCACATCTCACCAATAGAGAATGACATAAAATGTCAAAAATATGGCCTACTGTAGCAAATCTTCTGTCGATAGGCTACTTGCATGCAAACGACCACATTTAATCTTTTGTGTGTTACGCTAATGATTTACAAACAAAACAAACAAAAAAAAAACATTACTAACTATACAAGAGTTCTGAAATTAAGAAAATTCAAAATTCATTCCAAACTTCCCAGACACAAATACTTTGTCTGTTCACAACAGCCAATCAGAACACATTTAAGCTATATGAAGCAATGAGGTTTTGCGGGGGCGGGGCTACACCACAGAAACGAAGTGACGAACAAAACGTGCTACGGAGAAAAAAATAAGTCAGTTTTAAACGTTTTAATCCTTTTTAATAGATCCTTTAAGTGGCTAGGCTATTTAAGTTTTTTTTTTTTTCCAAAGTTGAACTTCTCGCGAGACTCGATCGCAACGGTCACATTTTCTTTGTGAACGGCTGTTTACAGTGCGTTTCAAATGGCATAAATGACACTTTTGCAGGGCGCTTTATTGGGAGAAATTCGCGTCAAAAATTGTGTAGGGGTTTCAAACAGAAATACAAAACAACATGACTTGGGCTGAATTCAGAATAGCATGCTATACTGTTATTATTTTTGCAATATAAAAGATCTCTCCAGTATGCTATTTCAAATGAGCCCATTCACCCTTGAACCTCTAAAGCTCTCGTTGTGGAGCCTTTCAAGGGAACAGAGAATACCACTTCTTAGTGGAATGCAGTTACTCGATCCAAGATTTTCCCCTCAATACAGTGCTCACCATGTTGAGATAACTACAAAACAAATCTTGGTAAAGTCAACATGAAACATCTGCAAACTATTTTACTCACATAATGTGATATATCTTTTTTCTCCCAAGAAAAAAAAAAAAACACTTTTTCCATCAGGAACGGGTTAAAAGTGTCTCTATATGGCAAGTAGATGGAGGGGAGGGGCTAAAAAACAAGGGCTCGATGATGTCAGCTGAAATGAAAATCGTTTCAGAAGCAGAAAAAGTTGGAGTTAATGAAAGATTCTGTTTTTTCTTTAGAAAAACTGTGTAAAGAAAGTAAACAGGGTCAATGTTTGTTGACTTTAAAAGATAGATCGAGTGGTTTTTCAATTTTACACATCACTCTCTCCATCAGTGAAAATCTCATTTTAAGCAGTAAGTCAGATAATTTCACACACGTGTTCACTCGCAAATCCAGCCACATCGAGGATGATTTCTCACCCGGTGAGTCATGTGCTAGATGACGTGAGCGTTCTGGCTGCTGCGGCGCTGTGTGACCCACGTTTGTGGTTTTATGAAGGAGACAGAGAACAGATTGGCTTGTCAGAGGTTCGTTTTCGAGCAATGTTTGGTTTAAGTGCTACATTGTAATGAAACTCAACATGATAGATGGAGTTCACTGGAGCCGCTGCACTGCTGACTCATACTCTGGAGAATGTGGAAGGGTCACTGCATGCAGAAGGAGGAGAAGAGGAGAAGGAGGAGGAGGAGGTTGGGGCCCCAGAGGGCCACAGGGACCCAACATCTGGATAGCTTGCTCGATCTATAGCGACAACACAATGAAAACGGTGTGAAACGTGAGCCGGATCTGGAATAGAAAGATTTGGATCTAAATCCAGTCTGACACTAAATAAAGACAAGAGATATTGAAAGAGTTTTCAAAAGGAACAGGAATCCAGTGTCTGTCTAGAGCTGCAAATCTCAAAAACAGACTTGGCCTTGTAAAACTCTCTCACAAACACACACGTCTGCTTCGGTCATTAGTGAAGGGAAAAAAGCTGGAGGGAAAGATTAAGAAATGGTGCATTAGTTCCTTAGTTCGAACTTCACAAACTCTTCTTTACATCATTGCATCTCATTAAAGTGGTTATCTGAGCAATAAGGTACAAGAGGCTGTGAATAAGAGATCAAGATTTGGCTGTATAGTAGGAATGAGCATGTATGAGTAAATTAAGAGTAAAACAAGATGGCAAATTTAAATTAGCTTACTTCAGGTAAGCCATAATATTCACAAAATATTATGTCCCTATTGCTTTTAAAAAAATAGTCACTTAATTAAAAAATTAAGCAAATGCATGAGTTTAAACCTTCCACGAGATCTAATCATTAGTAAGCTAAGGTTAATGATATAGTCTATACTAAGTCTGTATATTATATACTATGTATATAATATACTGTATAGAGAATACAATGATGTGCATTTTGAAATGTTGTACTGACCAATCAGCATCCAAGACTAGAACTACCCATTTTATAATGAACAATGCTGGTGCATAACTCAATCTCCTTTAAGACACCACTTTGATGCCTTTTAAACTCCTCTGTGATGGAGTATGACTGCCACCTAGTGGAGACATCATGCAAATACATTTCTAGATTTTTTTTTTTGCATATTAAATTATCTTTTCCCCCATTCAATATGAATTCAGAATTATTTTTATTATTGTCAAAATAATTTATTAAATGTCTAATCAACAGAAATATTACTGCAATAATTCTGCACTGCAAAAAAAAAAAAAAAAAAATTTGAGGTCTTAATTTAAAAATCATACAGCTTTTATTTGGACAGAAAACAGTGTATAAATATGTAGAACTCACACCCCTACACAATATTACTCTCAGTTTGTATGACATCCACAGTATACTCCATACTATATGCATGGAATACCTTATATGTCAAATAAACCTATTAAATTTACAACGCAAACAGACTGCAGAATGGTGTGTCCCAGAATGCAATACACTTTAATTTCCAGTGAGACAAATAAAGCAAATGATTACACAAAATTGGAAGTACAGTATATACTGAATAAGTTGGTATATACTGCATGGTGTGGAGTAAACAATACTCTAGTATGCTATTCCAAACTAGCGTATTTCAAATCATTTCCAACAAAGATTTAGAAGGCTGATATTTGTGGTTTATATTTTTCCATGGGATAAACATTTCTGAGGCTAATTATTTTGAGGAAAGCTTATGAAAAAACACATTGTATTTGGAATATTGTGTGCAGATGAACCATGCACAAGCCAGGGACTTCAATTTAAATTTGTGGTTTTTAATGTTTGTTTTGGAGAAAAAAAGAAAAGAAAAAAAAAAGGATACATAAATTGCTAAAAATACAAAGAACTGAAAGCATTTTTTTTTTTTTTTTAAATAGTGCTGCATAAAACAAATAGCAGATATATTACACAAATCCTTATTTACAAATCAAGGCATATATTGTTTTGAACATATGAGCATATTTACAAGATCACATGCAGATATACAGTGCCACCTGCAGTGTTTAAGGAGGATGTCACATCTGCATGTTCACCTTCTTTGTTTTGGGATGACTTTGTTTCCGCTGGTGGCCACCGGGATGAGAAGTTTCCGATACTCCATCGGAAGATATTTCTCTATCAGTATATTCACAGGCGTGGTGTCTGTCACAAAGCCCTGCCTAAGAAAAATATAAGAAACAAGTACTGGAACATGATAAACAGCCAAATTTGCAAAAGTATACAAAAACAAGTCATTCAACTCAAATCTTAAAGGAATAGTGAATGACCCACAGTGAATGGGTGCCATCAGAATGAGAGCCCAAACAGCTGATAAAAACCAATCACAATAATCCATATGACTCCAGTCAATCAATTAACATCTTGAAGCGAAAAGTCTATCCATAATGCTACTTTCTCCAGTGAAAGTAGCTTGTGCCAGAGTGTGCTGAAGATGTGCCAGAGCTTTCTCCATTTTGTCCAGAAGTGACAGTTTAACCTTAAAAACTTCCTAATGATAGATTAGTTTCTTACAAACACGCAGCTTTTCGCTTCACAAGATGTTTACTGATGGACTGGAGGGGTGTGGATCACTTGTGAATTACTGTGATGTTTTTAATCAGCTGTTTGGACTCTGACGGCACCCATTCACAGATGATTCATTGGTGAGCAAGTGGTGTAATGCTAAACGTTTGCTCTAATGAACAAACTCATCTACTACATCTTGGATGGCCTAAGTGTGGCTAAATTTAACTATTCCTTTTAATATTTACCTTCTCATGAGGACCTCAAAATCTTCAACCTCAATAGTTTTACGTTTGGCATGAGCAGCATACGCTTCCAGATCGTCTGCTAGTCGTTCAAAGTACTTCTTAAGACTAAGAGGAATATATAATAAAAAAAATAAAAGCACAAAATCAGTGGAGGATATGTAACTTCAAATATTCATGCTGCAATAGGGTAAACAACTGTTCCCTGAGGGCTTACATTTCATTAATGGCAGGGTAGACGTCACTGGCCACCTTAGTCTTGGCGAAGTGCTTGAACACGCTCATGACGTAACTCTTGGGAAGAACATTGACCCCCGTCTGACGCTTCTGTCTGGGGGCTCGTTTGGCAACCTGAGGGGCAGGACTAAGATAAATGGGTTTTAGATTTGCATTAGGAGGCTGTAAAAATCGACATCAGGAAGAAGAATGTTGTTGGTAAATTACCCAGTGTTCACTTCTTTAAGGGCTGTTGGCGTAGTCTGCGCAATACGACTTGTGAAAACTCTTTTCTGTCTTACAAACGCAGGAGTTTTCATGGACAATTCTAAAATAAAAAACAAAAAAAAACAAAGCTAAAGTAAATGCAAGTTATCCTAGTTATATATGATTTGCAAGCAATCATTATTAAAAAGAACCATTTCAAAAGAATTTGTAGAACTCGCTCACAAATGATTCACGCAAACATTGTAATAATACATTTAACTAATATTACTATGAATAATGAATTCAGAATTTGAGTACAAAATTAAGTACAGAATTTGAGGATTTTAGTACAAAGACTTGGGAATTTGTGCACATTTTTAATGTATTGGTTTTTGAACTAGTTCATTGAAATGATGAATTCAAATGAATTTATTTGCTAAAATGTTGCCGAACCAGTTTATTGAAATGATTCACTCAAATGAACTGGCTTTCTAAAAAGAATTGTTTGTTGAACTAGTTCATTGAATGATTCAATCAAATGAACTGATTTACCATGTATAACTGGATGTTGTTAAACCAGTTTATTGAAATGACTCAAATACACTGATTTACCAAGATGAACTGGATGTGAAATTGGGAGTCACCTGCACTAAGAGCATCATCATCATCCTCTTCCTCCTCCTCTTCCTGTGGAAATTCAGGGCTATGATTGGCTGGTTCAGAGTCCATCAGCTCCTCCTCTTCCTCCTCCTCTGATTGGTTCAGTTCTTCTTGGGCATCATCTTCAGCCAGACAAGCCTCATGTTGCTGTGACCTCTGCTCTGGTGTGCTGAGCTCTGCTGCAGGGTGGAGCTGAGGAAACTCAGGGCTGCCCAGTGGTTCCCTTTCTTCATCTGGAATGTCCTGTAAACTCTCTCTGCCCTCATCGACAAAATCCAAAAGATCTGAACAGAAACACATTAGGTTTTTAGCCCACAAACTGAATTAGCAATTCATTTCAGTTACCACTGGTGAAGAACTTTGTGATTGTCACTTCAGGCAGTCTCATTGTCCTCACCTTTCTCTCTGGGGTTCAATCCAGCTCCAAAACTCTTTGTGACTCTCGTGGTGCCTATAATTCCCAAGACAGCACCTCCTCCCTCTGAGCGGTGAGCTCTACGAGTTATTTGCACTAGATACTGTGAGGTGTCAATATTTTCATGTTCAGCTTCAGCAACGTTCTCATCCTCGACTTGCCCTCTGTTCTCATCCTCAACTTCCTCAATGTTGTCATCTTCAACTTGCCCACTGTTCTCATCCTCAACGCTGTCATCCTCAATTTCCACAACTTCCTGATCCTCAGTTTCCACAACATTCTCGTACTCAATTTCCACAACGTTCCCAATCTCAACTTCCTCCACAAATTCTCCATCTTGTAGCTCCATATCATGAGATTCAGGAAGTGATTCTGTCATCGCCTGTGTTGGAGCAAGTACAATATCATCTTCTGGAGTCAAATACACATCATCTTGGGATGAAGGCACCACCTCTTCCTCATCCTGTGATTGCATCTCATGAACCTTTTCATCTTGAATTAAAGGTTCTGAGTCAGGAACTTCACTGGGTCTCTCAAGCCCATGTTCTCTCTCGTTCTCTGCAGAAGGTCCCATTGTGTCATCTTTTTTAGGCTGGACATAAAGCTCTGTGACATCACTGAGGCCAAGAGTGAACTTCTGCCAGGAAGAATCTTCTAGAGTTTTTCCATCCTGAAATACAGAGTGATCTAAAGGAGAGAGAGAAACCATTTTAGATACAGACAAAATAGGATGGATGTGAAATTTTAGAGTTTATATAAACCTTGGTTAGGACCCTGCTCCAAGCATCTCTGAACGGCCTCATCAAAAGCATCCACAGACTGCAGCCTCCGATTGGAGACCTTCCTCTGAAGACCCGCCCTCTCAATGCGCTTCTCTACAAATGGGGTCTTCAAGGTCAGGTTGAGCCCACTGACAGAAAATAAACTTGAAATCACAAAAAATGCCTCAAGCATGTCCCTTACATCTTACAGTACGATAAATCATGATCATTATTTTCTCCATTATTTAAGCAAAATTGTCTGCAAGCTTTTTCCTAAATGGAAAAAATGTAGCCCAATGTTTGTCTTCCCAACCTGGCAACAACGTGCAAACCAAGCACTGATCTAAAAACACCTACAAACATTTAAGTTGGAGTTGCAAGCTTTTTCCTCAAAAGAAAGTTTAATAGAGCTAGTCTGTTTTCTTTCACATGGCTGTTTGCTGCGACTGCATCTGCGAGAAAACCTGAACCGTAACAAATCCAAACATGAACCTCAAATATATTTTTTGCGATTGTGACTGCTGAATAAACGCACTTGCGTTGTTGTTTTAACATAATTTGGAAATGTGGGAATCAATATTACGAATTTCGCTGGTTAAGCTTTTGAGAAGGTTCTTGTTGTACTGGTTTTTAATGTAAAGAGTGTGTGAGTATTTATATGATAAGTATATCTAATCTAGAACCTAAACAAGGTCAAATAAACCACAAGAGTTGATCTTTTCTTGAGTTGTATTGACATGAAAGTGCAATAATTCTGATGAAATCCAAAAAGAGTTCAAAAAAAAAAAAAAAAAAAAAAGACAATCATGCTTTTTGATCATTTCTGAGCAAAATAATTGTGTTTATCAGTTTAACCATTATCGTGCCGCCCTACTATGTATTATATTGCAGTTCCTAATAAGTTTAACAACATGCTAGTAGTTATATTTACTTTCTAATGTCATTTTTAGTGACTAGGCCAGTCTACTGAGATATAAATGGACAAAGCATTACCTTTTTGAGCCAGAAGACAAATCTAAATCTTGAGAAGCATCTCCTTTCTCCTGAGAGACATCACCTTTATGAAAGACACGCGAGATGTCCTCTTTGTTTTCTGAGAATATAGAAAAGGGGTTAGATGATACTAAGTGACTTTGAACATGTAACAAATTATGTGGCGATATTCCAAAACATATGCAATACACCAGTTCAATTCCAAACACAGATAGTCTTGCTAACAAATATAACAGGAGTATAACATGTGAAGCACCTGGCAGTTGATCAAACTGTTCCTCGAACGCTGACACACTGAAGACGCGCTGCGGCTTCTTGCGGCTCAGTCCTCTGACCACATGCGTCAGGGGTTCAGTGTTCAGAGTCAGGTCAGACAGCTCCACTCCAGACAGACCTTCACTGAGGAAAACACAGACACATGAACACAACATGAGGAGGATTACAAGCATATGTGATTAAAGAGGTACTGACGTTCTCTCTCCAGCACTGGACTCGGCTGGGTTCGGCTCTGATTCTTGAAGGGCTGGCTGACCCGACATCAGCAACGATGCTTCGGTCTCTGAAACACACATGGGAGAGTCATTAAAAACAGGGATTTTCTGCTTTCAATTTTTTGATAACTGCCTGTTGAAACGCTTGGGCTGGAGAAGCAAATGTAATATTTTATTTAAAAAAAAGTTTTTGAAGAATTTGCCAAATTAAATCTGATTATTTAGCGATGAGTTATGTCTATATTGGTTATAAGCAGCATCAAAAACTTGTTAACAGTTAAAGACTGGCAAATATTTAAAATTATCAAGATCTCAACAGTACTAATTGTCAATCATTATGTTAGTCATTAATACTTAAACTGAAAATGTGATAGAGATTAAGTGAACTAAATACTGCAAATAAAATTAAAACAAAATATTAATTCAAATAAAACAAAAAACAATAAGCTATAATGATTAGTTCGAAATCTTGCCTTGGCAACTAACTAGGGCTGCAAAACGATTAATCGCGATTCAAAATAAAAGTTTGTTTGCATACTGTGTGTGTGTACTGTGTATATGTATATAAATACACATGTATATACTTAATTTATACTTGTATACAATTTATATTACATAAACATACATATCTACTATATTTTTCCTTAATATATACATACGTGTATTTATATATATACACACACAGTATGTTATTTAGTATAAATTTTTTTAAAAACTAAAATTATAAAAGCACAAATTACAATAAAAAAATAAATCTAAATTGAAAAAAAAGCTAACAACAATAAAAGCTCAAAATAATAAATACTATAAATAAAATTAAAATAACACTGGCACATACATAACAGCATACCTAGAAAGATCTATTAAACCAGGGATGTCAAACTCAGTTCTTGGAGGGCCACAGCCCTGCAGAGTTTTGTTCCAACCCTACTCCAACACACATACTACGCAGTTTTCAATTAAGCCTGAAGGACTTGACTAGTTGGATCAGGTGTTTAATTAGGGTTGCATCTAAACTCTGCAGGGCTCTAGCCCTCCAGGAATTGAGTTTGACACCCCTGTATTAAACATTTCCATGGCTTTTCCAGGACTGGAAATCAAAATAATTCCAATGAAAACAGGCTTTCCCTGGACTATCTCTCTTTAATAATACACATAACTGTGTGTTTCTTGACACTATTGGTACATTCTTAAACCTTGGCAGTGAGTTTTGACTCACCCATCTGAATGATCCCCCTGAGCAGACCACGAGTGGTTATGTCCTCATCATACACTGGGGACGGGGCCGTAACAGGAGGGTTTGTATTTGCCACTGCTGACCTTGGCCGTTTAGGTGAAGGGAGGGGTGACAAGGAGGCACTCTGAAACAGAAGAAAAATGTATTAGGGATGTAATCATGTAGAACATGGGTGTCCAACTCAGTTCTTGGAGGGCCGCAGCCCTGCAGAGTTTTGTTCCAATCCTGCTCCAACACACATATTATGTAGTTTTCAATTAAGCCTGAAGGACTTGATTAGTTGGATCAGGTGTGTTTAATTACGGTTACAACTAAACTCTGCAGGGCTCCGGGAACCAAGTTTGACACCCCTGATGTACAATATGCATTTGCAACACATCAAATTGCTTATTTAAACACCACACAAACCTCATGGAGCTTGTTCTTGAGTCTGTGTCGTAAGGCAGATCCAGGACTCTCCAGTCCAGGGGTGTTTTTTAGCCTCATACTCCGCCGTACATTTGTTGCACTACAACACATGTTAAATATATATGTTAGATACATATTATACACACAAATAAAAGCAATACACAAACTTTATAGAATACATAATATAACAAATAGAGAAAACACAATTCTCTCTACATGGATGTTTTGCATTATTGTGCCTCTGATGGTTTTAATTCATTTTAAAAGGTAACAATGAATAAAAATACAGACTTGAGCGCTTTGTTTACAACTAGTATACTGATAAAATAACTTTCCCTTTATACCATTTTTGTATTTAGCCGTTAACGTTACTCATAAACTTCGAACAAATATTTACGTATCTGTTTGCGTTCGCATAAACTGTTCGCATAAATCTATTTAAAAGTAAGCAAAAAATCTGAAATCATAATGGGCATTTTTATTTGTATATAAAATTTAAGTGATATTTTAAATGAATTCACCTTCTGGTTACAGGAGATCTGGGTAACTCCGTGTGCAGGACCCTCCTCAACAAAACCCGAGCAGAAATATCGTCTTCTATTGAATCCATCGTTTCTTATCGTAGTTTATCACACAATTAACTATTTTCAAAAGCTACAGAACTTTAACAGGAGCAAAATCAAAGTAAACAAAGAAAAGCATCGTCAATTCATACGTCTGAGGTTTGAAAATGGAAGTCTCACAACTCCCGCTCGTTCGTTCAAGTGAATCTCGCGATATTTTATCAATCGTTTGTACTGCACTCAAGGGGGCGCTCGGCGGCTCAAAAACCTGAGCTGTCTATAGTCTTTGATATAAATCTCAGGTCGATTTGTAAAGTTTAAATGTAATAAATTGATATCTGACATATAAATGGCAGTCAGCCCTAATCATCTATATAAGGGATTCTGAGATCCTCCTGACCAGCAGCGCTGAGAAAAGTATCTTAAACCACGTGACAACGCAAGTCTTTTATTTTCGGTCGTTTTATACATTGCACCTAAATAATCACACCGAGGAACTTTAACATCGCTGAATATAAAAATTCACAAAGTTAAGTTATAAATAAAATAACGTTAAATAATTTTACAACCACGCCCCATTTCATTCTAACTGACTGACATTTCATGCTGAGGATTACAGGTTTGGATAAAGAAATTGTGTTGTGTGGATTTTTTTGTTGTTATTGCTGGGCAGAATGCTGATTTATTGCCAGTGCAATGAAAAATGAAAAGGTTTGTTGGAAATCGCCTGTGCAAATGTTATATTCTCACGAATATATTAGAAGCATAGAATCTTCATAATAAAGTCTTTTATAAAACTTTAGCATAGTTTCTTTCTTCTTATAGTGAATTGTTTAAAGACGTTATTTACCACTGGGAGAGGATGCTGTGTGGTTTTGAGCTGCGATATGAATCATCCACCTCATGCAACGAGACAAAACCATGGAAAAAAAACTTGGTTAGAGATGCCACGACGTAGGTGGCAATGCCTTAACCGTATGTGTGTTGAAGGTCGCTAGGACCTCTTCCATCCTTGTCAAGGGGAGTGCTAACCTTCTCTCCTTTCATACAACACGACAAAAACTGCACGTTCTCAGAGAATATAAAGGACGATAGCTGCCCATAATGCTCAACGACGGTGACAATTGTAAAAATTTGAAAAACGTACTTCGTTCTTATGCTATGTATTACATATTGCTGTGTAGATATGTTTATATACATATATATATACGTTATACGCGTATTATTTGGATTTATGTTTTTAAAAGTTATTTTTGCCATGCTTAGGAGCCGCGCATTGCTTTCTCATTTGCATATCCGACATGTCGAACAATCATAACGACGCAACAACATACGTCACAGATTCTTGCCCAGGAAGTAAACACAAGCCCAGTGTAAAAGTCGTTGTCGCAAACCAAGTGTACCATGTATGTTGTTTTAATACGCGATTTCAAAAATTATTTATTGACTTTAAATATATGATAAATATATGATACTGTCTACTACATGGAAGTTAAGAGCTAATGGTTTGCGGTGTTCTTTTGGCCATTAACATTAGTAAATTTCAAATGAACGAATTAATTAATACATATTTTGTTCTGAATTCTTATAAGCGTTTTTGTATTAATAATACTTATTTATAAAGTTAACACGACTGTAACACGAGTTTTCAGCCATTCTGCCACTGTGTTAATTATTTTTGTGTAAAAATGATACAACTAGGAAATAATGCTAATATACAATTAAGTGTGATGTCACGCCAGGTAGCTTAAGATTTTATATACACGTTTTTATTTAGCTATCTAAATGGGGACATTGCATAGACTTCTATCGTTTTTATATACAGATATAGTTATAGATTTTATGAGCTAATCCTAACCCACACCCTACACTCTAAAAAATGGTGCTATATAGCACTAAAAGTAGTTCTTTGGCTAGTATAGGGGAACCACTTTTGGTGCTGTATAGCACCAAATCTTGGTGCTTCAGTGGTTCTTCAGCGGTTCTTTGGCACCGCTACAATATACAGAACCTGTTAAGCTCCTGTATGGTTCTTCAGCAGTTCTTTGGGGTGATTAAGGTGCTATATAGCACCACTGCCGTACAAAGAGCCTGTTAAGCTCCTTTAAAGGTTCTTTACGAGCCAAAGAACCACTGTTGGTGCTGTTTAGCACCATTTTTGTTGAAGAAATACAGTGCAATATGGCACCTCTTATGGTTCTACATAGCACCATTTGACAAAGGTGCTGTATTTGAAGATACGGTGCTATATAGCACCAAAAGTGGTTCCCCAATGATTACAAGCCATGAACCACTTTTAGTGCTATATAGCACCAATTTTTTTTTTAGAGTGAAACCCTACCCCTCACAGAAAACTTTCTGCATTTATACAAAAAAAAAAAAGTTTCTTTATTTTTATACCAGTTTTACAAATGAAGACATCCCCAAAAGGAGGTTTTGTCAGGTTCAGCTCACTTTTTTGTACAAAATTGTCCCCAAAATATGGTTATATATGTACACACACACACACAAAGTGAAACACTGAGACAATAATTGATTTTCCCCCTCTATCTTTAATTGGCACAGTTAACACATACAAAGTATTCAGTGCTCAAAAACACAAGCATAACAAATAGAACACAAACAAAAAAGTGCAAAACAAACATTTGGCAGACCCACCAAACCAGACCAAAAAAAAAAAAAAGTTTAATTCATTTAGCAAAGCAGAGAAAAAAAATGGGACATTTTTATTAATCAAAATTTAAAAATAGACTCTTACCATGGATTGGTAGTTCACTCTTATTTATAGACTTATACGTATAGATATACATATATATATATATTTATAACTCTCTGATTCGGGAATGGTGTTTTGAAGCCCCAAATAGAGCAGGTAAGGGCCGAGGGCAAATGATTCATGTCACTGACAGGTGTGTATGTATATGTCATATGGTGATATCTGGCAAAGTAACAATGCTGAAAAGGCTGAAATGAAGTTGTTTAGCAATTGTTTTGTTCTCAAAGAGAGACAGAGCACTTGAGAAAGTGTGTATGTTCGGAAGACATACGAAATGACGTTTTCCTCTTCAAGATGGTGAGATGTTCTCCGCTTTCAAAACCACTTCTTATTTATAACACATTTTTATATTTACAGGTTCATCAATAGCGAGTGAGTCAGTTATTCTGAGAGGCCGCTCAATTCATTCAACATAAAATGTCATAATTCATCAATAAGCGCTTTGTTAAACATAATAAAAGCATTCAGCATTAAATAGCAGATCTGTGGTATGTGCGAATTTTCACTTCCATGATGCTGCCTGTAGAGATGTAGATGTTTTGGGCTTCAAACCTACTTAAGAATCAATAATAATAATAATAAAAGAAACTAAAATTTAAAATATCTAAAACCTCTCCTGGACCCAAAATGACTGTGTGAGAGAATTAAAAAAAAATATATAAAAAGAAAAGTTAAAATTATGTGCCTCAGGGATGGTGAGTAAACAGTGGAAGATGATGAAATTACAAAATATAATCTCTTCACAAAAAAAAAAATAATAATAATAATTCGCCAAACCACAGTGATTACAACAAAAAGGGAAAAAATCAGTTGAATTAAAAACCTCTAAGTCTATTCTTCAGGTTAAGAGAGCCATACAAACGCTCACAGCTCACATGATGCATGTTAAATGTCTGGTTAACCTGTACATTTGGCTCAGAGTACATTTAAACCATTACATATATATTTAACCGGCGAAACCAATGAGGTCGCGAGGTTCTCGGCTGGGTGCTCCACAGGGTAAAAACCATGAAGACATGAACAAAACAGCTGTCACAATAAATACATACCCATATCAACAGGACATTAGCATATTCATGAGTGTAAATATAGCCCCTCCCTTGCCTGACAAACAAAAACAGCGTTTGAGCATGATGACTGGACGGTTAAAGCAGGAAGTCTAAATAGATGAAATGAATGAAAATGTGAATCGCTGAAGGGACATTAGATAAAAATGAGTTGGATAAGATGGCAAAGAGACAGACGGTATTAGTAATTGCACTGGAAGGGCAGAGACAGAGGAGGTGCCAGGGCAAGCAGACATGCTATTGGCCAGTGAAGCCCCGCCCCTGACGTGTGCCACTGCCATGTGAGCAACCAATGGCCAGCAGCTGTTATCTTTGGGAGGTGGAGTCAAAGGGGTCTAAAGGGGTGTGGCCTGATGAAGGAGTGACGTCATGAAGAACTTTAATGCTGTGCTCCATTCAACTCGAGAAATATTCCAGCTTGCAACTTGGAAAGTGCAATCGAAGGGCACTTGAAGACATTTCACATCATTCAAACAAATGTATGAATGATTTAAAGTTTATATATGTGTAAAACAAGATTTGTTGATAAGCATACACCTGCAAAACATGCTTGCATTGCCATTTTGTTTCTTTATACACTAAAAGTTTAGAATGTTTTGGAAAGAAGTCTCTTCTGCTCACCAAGGCTGGAATTATTTGATCAAAAATACAGCAAAAACAGTAATATTGTGAAATATCATTACAATTTAAAATATCTGTTGTCTATTTTAATATATTTTAACCTGTTGAAACCTTGATACACTACCATTCAAAAGTTTGAGGTAAAAGTGACAGTAAAGATATTTATAATGTTACAAAAGATTTTTATTTCAAATCATTTGTGTCTTTTGAACTTTGTTCATCAAAGATTCCTGAATAAAAATCACGGTTTCAGCAGCAAAAACTGTTTTTTGCATTGATGATGATAAGAACCATTATTAATAACTGAGCACCAATCATAATTGAGCAGCAAATCGGCATATTAGAATGATTTCTGAAGGAGTAATGATGCTGAAAATTCAGCTTTGCATCACAGGAATAAATTACATTTTAAAACAAAATAGTTATTTTAAATTGTAAAAATACTCCACAATATTTTACAGATTTTACTGTATTTTTATTTTAATAAATGCAGCCTTAGTGAGCAGAATAGGCTTCTTTCAAAACATAAAAAATCTTAATTGTTGCAAACTGTTAACCAGTAGTGTACATCATCTTTCGAGCATCAAGCTGTATATAGCAGGAATATGAATGGAACACAGCACTGTTTGTGGTACCAAAAATTCAGCTCCTTTTACAGACCACATTCCCAGGGTTTTAGTTCGGAAGAGGTGAGGAAATCGGACACAAGACTGTTAAAGACAACCACACACACATACACTCACTCGCACAGGCTGAAAGAAACGTTAGCGGCGTTCAGCAGCGATGAAGAGCCGTAAAGCAAAATGATATATGCAGATCATATTCACCTCATTATAAAATAACAGACAGGTAATAAATCTAAATGCCATAATATTTCTCTGATTCGCTGTTAAAGTTCCTCTCTACAGCAGGAGAATTTAGGCCGAGAGGTCTCTATAGCCTCTTCCTCTCGCTTCTTTCACTGTTCCTCTCTTTATTTTGTGTCTGTCTCTCATCTGTCTCACTCTAGGGCGGTTCATGGAGGGTAGGCTGTAGTTTTCCCCACAAGTGGCTGCTGTTTGCCCTGCACCACTGAGTCCTCCTTCCATACTTTACGAATCTGCAGTCATACAAACAAACAAACATATGAAAAACAAAAGAAAAAACGTGTTAGACTCGGTGAAGGGATGGATTCATGCCCTCTATGAAAGGCTTTTCAAACTATAACTAACCCTGGGTTATCTTCTTTTTAGTTTTAGTTCATTTCCATTTTACACTAGCGCTGTTTCCGTTTTATTTATATACGATTATAGTATTTAGTCATATTTTCAATTAGCTGTTATTTTTCATTTTAATTGGAAAGTTCTAGCTATTCTGTTATGTGCTTTTGTCATTTTTATTAGTTTTTGTTTTCTTTTTTATTTCAGTTTTTAGTTTTAACATTTTTTGCTTTAGCGACTTATTTTATAAACTGTCAAGGCAACATTTCAATTTTTTTTACGTTTTTTTACGGTTAAGTTTGTCATCTAATAAATATTTTATTTCAGCTTTATTCCAATTCACACATAACATACAAAAAAAGAGAAATCTTTCCCATAATTTAATAATTTGTTCCTGTTATACATTAATTAGTTCCCTGGTTTTAGGTAAATCATGGTCACAATTTAAATCAATCGAAACAATGATGAACACGGAAACAAGGGAACAAATTAATAAGCCCTGAAAACTATTTCTTAATTGCACTAGTAATTTTAAAACTACAGTGCCAAATGTACAAAGCAGTTAACCCGTGATAAACTAACCGTGTGAAACATGGAACAAGATAATCCAGGGTTAAAAAATAACTATGATAACAAGTGTGAAAAGCCAATTTAAATGCACCCCTAAACACACACACACACACACACACACACATATGGCATATATGCTTAAATAAATAAAAAAATATAAAATAAAGGGATAGTTCACCCAAAAATGAAAATTCTGTCATCATTTACTCACCCTCAAGTAGTTCCAAACCTGTATGAATGTCTTTGTTCTGCCGAACACAAAGGAAGATATTTTGAAGAACGTTTGTAACCAGGCTGTTTTGAGGCACCATTGACTTCCACAGTAGGAAAAAAAATACTATGGAAGTCAATGGTGCCCCAGAACTGCTCTGTTTCCCACATTCTTCAGAATATCTTCCTTTGTGTTCATCAGAACGAAGACATTCATACAGGTTTGGAACTACTTGAGGGTGAGTAAATGATGACAGAATTTTCATTTTTGGGTGAACTATCCCTTTAAATGAACTGTACAGTTACAAAATGAACTGGAAAATGACAATAAACAACACATAGGATTGATTGTAGCATGATTTGTTGGCAAGAGTAAATCAGAGTTCTTGGTTGAATTCAAGAACAAATGTGACCTGAAACACACTCAAACATGCATTTATGCAGTGAAAAACTGACAAAAACTCACTCAAACAGTCAGGTTTGCAGAAACAGAGCACTCGGATTAAGTTTTAGTATATTTTTCTCAGCAATCAAGATTTGCATGAAGGTTATCTGTCTGTTGGTTTGTGAATTGTATTGGGTTGTGTGTGTGTGTGTGTGTGTGTGCGCACCTCATTTTGCAGACTATTCTAATTTAAAGGTGGCATAAGTAGGTTCATGCATGCTTAAACTGAAATAAAAGTCAGACTCCAATCCTTCATTCATAGGAAATCACACTTGTGGAGTATTAAACTGTTTTAAATGTCAAAAGCAATTCATTCTAGATCTCTTCAGTCACACACTGTTAATGCACTCAACTAGTACTCCGTGTCTCACCCTCAGAAAGAAAAACCCTTCTCCAGGAAAACACATCTGTGAGGAAACATTCAGAAAAGGTTCATATTCACGCCATATTTCGTCTCAGCTCTTAGGAATAAAGATCAGGAGCACCAAACATGATTGTGTGAATGTGATGCACACTATGCAATCATGCTTTTACACATTTATATTATGTTTTTGTAAATGTCTATATATCATATGTTTTTTCAAGGGTTAATTTTTCTTTTAAGACTATCAATATCAAGTACAACTTTTGAGAATGAACACAATGTGAACAAATAATACAAATAAAGAAGCAAAAAGGCAGTCTCTGTCTAACACGTATTAGCAAATGATGGGCTTTTCTCAAATCTATTTTGTGAAAAGGAAAAGATACTTTTTTTATGCTACTTGTAAACTCTTTATTATAACTAATGCTTGACTAGGGGTTATGAAAATGGTTTTTCGGGGAAAAACACTAGCATAATTTGACAAGTTCATTTACATATGAAAACAGTACAAAAACTTGCACGTGTCTCCTCTTATGTGTGTGTGTTGCATTTGTCTGTACATTTAGTTGGAAAGCTCTAACATGCACTGCTACTCAAAATGACAAGATACTACCGCCATATTAAACTATGGTGGGCTAATATCTGAAACCATCATGTGCTAAGACACATACAATCGTTTAGTCCTTCAGTTTCAGAAAAAAAGTCTGCCGATTTACCAAAAACAGTCTAAAAAGTCACATTGATGGCTAGGAGAGATTCAGGATCACACACACACACACACACACAAACACACACACACACACACACACACCCTAGCCGTCTCCTTTAATGTTCATACACAAACACACTTCTGAGATCACAGGACCTAAAGATTTGGGTCATATGTAGGTTATGGCACCTTTGGCGTTGGAGTCCAGAAAGACCTCGACGTAGGATGTGGGGACGTAACCCTCCTCTTCCTCGTTTCTTCTAACACGTGTCCATCCGTCACCTTTGTCTTCCTCTATTACATACAAGAGCTCACCCTCTGTTACTGAGATGGTGCCTTCATTAACACCTACAGAGATAATTGGAAGAAACTCAATCAATCAATCCATCAATAAATAATTAAAATATGTATATACACTACAGTTGAAAAGTTTGGGGTCATTAAGATTATTTTTAAAAGAAGGCTTTTCTGCTCACCAAGCCTGCATTTATTTGATCAAAAATACAGTAAAATCGGTAATATTGTGAAATATTATTACAATTCAAAATAAGTGTTTTCTATTCAAATATATTGTAAAATGTAATTTATTCCTGTGATGCAAAGCTGAATTTTCAGCATCATTACTCCAGTCTTCAGTGTCACATGATCCTTCTGAAATCATTCTAATATGCTGATTTACTGCTCAAGAAACATTTCTTCTTCTTCATCTCATTATTAATGTTGAAAATGGTAGTGCTGCTTCATATTTTTGTTGAAGATACTTTTTTCAGAATAATTTGATGAATAGAATGTTCAAAAGAACATCATTTTTTATAGATTATATATTTTTTATATTTTAAATGTCTGTACTATCACTTTACAATTTAATGTGTCCTTGATGAATAAAAGTATATGAATAAAATATGGTAACACAATAAGGTTCCATTAGTTAACATGAGTTAATGCATTAACTAACAATTTACTAACAATGAGCATTTCAGTATTTATGTTAACAAAAATACAATTGTTCATTGTTAGTTCATACATTGATAGATACATTAATAAGTTAAAAAAAACTAAAATTAAATGCTTAAGTATTTTTCATGGTTATTTATAATGTAGTTAACTAATGTTAACATATGGAATCTTATTATAACGTGTTACTATACATATTACCATATACATATATGAAGAAATCACTTTTTTGAGGTTTTATTACTTAAGATGCTGTCTATATATATATTTATTACTTAAGATGCTGTCTATATATATATATATATATATATATATATATATATAAACTCAACAGCAGTTAGACTGTTTAATTGCAATAACAATACTGTGTAGTATGGTTGTACGTTTTTGGTATGTTTTTCTCTGTTTATTGTATTGTGGTTGGTCTCGTGGAGTATGCAGTAACAAGTGAATTTCCCCAGTGTGGGATTAATAAAGTCTATCAAATCAAATCAAATCAAATATGCATTTGACAACAGACAGTGAGGCAGCTCACTAGGGTTTGAAATTGAGCCCATATTTTTGCTGTAAATGTTTGTTTAATTATGTAGGCTTTTTGTATTGTTTATTATGCATTTATACATGAAATACCTTCAAACGGGTAGAGGGCTTTGCAGGTGCCGATGGTGGGAAGTATTTCTTCATCTGGGTCATCAAATTCATCTCCAGACTCCGCCGTTTCGGGCTGGACTTTGCTCTGGACCTCAGAACTCGGTTCCTCTGTATAACTGCCATCCGGACTGCTCCATCACACACACGCACACACACACACGTACACAATAACTATAGCACCTGTTTGCAAAGTACTGTGACTGTAAAGTGACTGTAAGTGTATGTCTATGTTAATATTAACAATAATAATAATCTTATTTGATCATTTTGTGTGTGAGAGAGTGTGTACCTCTCTCTATCCTGTGCGCAGTTGTTGTTGTTGGTGGTGGGTGGTGTGCTGTTTTGGGTCTCGTACAGGGCACTCGTCCTCCGTGGAGGGTCACTCTTTACTGGCATCCTTCCTTCGACCTCCGCTAACCAGCCCTAAAACACACACACACACACACACTCATTTCCACTGAACTGAACCTCTCATCCAGGCCTGTGCTGTATTAAATGACACGCACCTCGAATTTCTGAGCCTCCGCCTGCAGTTTCTCAATGTTATGGGCGATCTCTGCTAAACGAGGGTCCACGCTGTTGGGATCCCCCATCTGTGGGTTCTTTATGTACACGTCCTTCATTTTACTCAAAGCATCTCTGCAGAGAAGAAATACATATATATATTTTGCTGAATAAACCCTGTCAAACTCTGGCCTAGTCAAAAGATATTCCAAAAGGATTATTTAATGCATTTTTACTGAAATTTCATAATCGGAATCCCGACAGAATCAAATAAGATCCTAAAGGATTTTTGAGTCCTACTGAATATTGTATATCTTTTTCAAAACTCATTTCATATTGTATTGAAAAATGTTATGCTGCTAGAAACTTAATGATGGCTAAAGTTATATCATTTATTTAAATTTGATTTCTTTTTCTTTTGGCAATCATATAAATGCAACTGGGAACTGGGAACAAATTCCAATTGGATTCCTTTAGGATATTTTTTTAATAAACATTAATTATACGTGCAATTTTGTTCAAATGTGAATATTAAACATTATACAATTAAGAGGGAAAAAAAACAAGAAATAAAAACAAAAAAGTGAAAAAGAACTACATTAATGAAATAAAGTAATAATGGAAATATATAAATAAGTATGCAAATAATAAAAAAGCATGTAAATAAATAAATAACATAACTAATTAAATAAATAAATAAAATCATTAATTAATAAATTAATTATGTAAATAATAAATGTTGCAAATGTATGCAAATAAATAAAATAAGTAAATAAATATGTAAATAAATACAATAAGTAAATAAATAAATACATTAAACATAAAAAAATAAACAATAAGTAAGAAAGTACTTGGTAGGCAGCAATAATGTAAAAATCAGAAAAAGTGTACAATCTGCTATAAAAATATCAAATAATACTTTGTAAAATAAGCTGACAAACTATTAAAGTCTTTATATCTTTCTTTTTCAAAGAGTCTTTATTACTATGTATCCATTGGGATTTTTGACTGGAGTAGGATATACAAGTTTGTGTTTGTCTGTGTACCTCTGGTCCATCTCTTTCTGTATGTCTTTATTGATGTCGTCAATCTTCGCTTGAAGCTTCTTCCTTCTCTGCTCTGGAGGAAGATGACTGAAGTCCTCAGGATTCGAACCCTGAGAGGAGACAGAGAGGATGACAGACAAACAGTGAGTATCTGCCCTTAAAAAACTAACACTGTCCTGTTAGAATCTGCCAGTATATAAACTAATATGCATGTGTATAGACGGGGTGGGTCAAACCAGGACACATCCAATCACATCAATGGACTATTAAAGAATCTTCTGTTCCTGTCATCTGGTTGGCTATCTGCCTTTGGGAAGGAGCCAATCAGCTTTCAAATCAAGTATTTATCAAAGGCAAACCAGATGAGACAATTAAATCTAAGATCAATGATTAACCTATTCAGTCCAATGCCAACATCAACATTGATTAAACAGTTTTCATAAAATAAACTGTTATCTTGAGCACTCATCTTTGAAATCTGATTCTGGTAGTTTGCATCTGTCCTTATGTGCCCTCTTTCTCGCTCGCTTCAATATCCTGTTCCTGTCTACATTAATGTATTGATCCTCTGAAAACTTCAGCTACTGCTTTTTCCACATTAGTTCTCTCTGACGGGCAGTACTTCCCATATTTATTTCAACCACATGGTGGCGCTACAGAGGTTTGGGGAGGTTAAACCTGCTGCAATGATTTTTAACCCTATGAAGCCTATTGTATCATATTTGATACACACATTTAAGGCCTCTAAATGATCAACATGATTAAAACCTTGCTAAAAAACCTGTTCTACACAATCTACTACATGCCTTCTGTCATCTGATCGATACTTTGTAACAAAGTAAAAAGCCTTTTAGTATAAATGAGGTCATGGTACATGTCTTTTTGCTGTGAAATCTTAGTAAACGTGTGGATAACTTTTATATAGTTAGTAATATTTCAAGATGAACACTTATTGGACTAAAGCAACTTTACTTGATTATCCATACATTATTTTTTAGAAAAATCATGTTCAAATGTATCAAAAATGATTCATCAGGCTTTTGAGGAACGTTTCTTTGTTTATCTGTCAATCATCATTGCATTGCATCACATTATATGTTTTGTTCATAAATCTAAGTATTTGAATATAATCTTACTTAGACAAATTACTGGGAGATATAGACTGAAAACTGATATTTACATACATTTTATGTAAGTATTCTGCTATACTATTATAAAGATCTCAATGATCTACAAGCTATCAGAATTTCATCTTACTTTTGGCCATATAAATATCAGAAGCTGCACCAAATTGCATATTTTTGCTCAGTTTGAGTGTCTGAATGAATTATTATCCATATTATTATCTATATCATCTATATGAGTCACAAGAGACTGAGTTATCAAATATGATACTCAACAAATAAGCACGTTCAATAAACTGTTCAATTAAAAAAAAAAAAAGATTATTTTGACTATTTCATATGTCTGGCTTTACAGGGTTAAAGTAGGCATCCTGAAAAATCATACGTATCTTAGCCTAAAATTGGATATTATTCTAGAATTTGAGTTTGGACTGAATAGGTGGATGACTCTATCTTTCTACAGTCCTGCCCACAGGTCAGTGCAAATGCTAAAAGGTCAAAGGTCACAAGGCAGGCACATCAACCTTACCCCTTCTTCCACATCCCCATACTGTCATGCAACAATAAACAACCAGCATGCATTGCACTGTCACTCAAAATACAGTTAAATAAAACCACAAAATCAGTCCAGGCAAACTTAATAAAAATGAATAATCAAGATCTACACAAGCAAAATATACATGCTACACTCACTGTTGTACTCACCCTCTTGAAAACAAAGACAAATTGTTCAAATAAAATGTTAATTATGTAACATTTTGATTCTTTACAAATAAAAATAGATCTAAATAAAATAAATCTCAGAAATCAACTTAAAGAAATTATATGGATCAAAATACACATATCTATAAACAAACTGATGTTTAAATATAACCAAACATTACCTGCAGTATAATAGTCAACTATAAATCACACTACACCATCAGTGATTCAATAATCACATAGCAAGACACACTGTGATTGGTTAAGATATTTGATCTATTCTAATCACTGATAATTATAATAATTTATTTTATATTATTTTTTCACCCTCAGGTCATTCAAAACCAATTTGACTTAATTTCTTCAGTGAAACATGAAATAAAATATTTTGCAAAATTTGCATGCTGCTCTTTTCCATATAATGAAAGTGAAATGTAAAATTAAGCATGTTCCACAGAAAAAAAAATCAAGCCAAATGTTTAGGATGACATGAAATAAAGACTATATATTAATTTTGCATGTGAACTATCCCTTTAACTTACACTATAACTACATTCAAAATGATGACATTTCAGCACATCTGGTTAAGGATCAAATTAATCAAGTTGTTTGAAACATATAAAGACCAAATCAGGGACAGATAAATAAACACAGGGACAAAAAAAACGGGTTTCAGATCACCTCAATAAGGTTCCGCACGTGGGCATTGAGTGAGAGCTACACAGAGGGACAGTCACCACGGCAACAAGACAAAACAAAACAGACATCAACAAAAAGATAAATCAGAAAACAACATGGTTTTGAACTTAAATACACACAAAGGTAAAATTATATAACAAAACAATACCAAAAGAATTGTTAAAGGGATAGTTCACCCAAAAGTGAAAATATGCTGTTCATTTACTCACCCTCAGGCCATCCAAGATGTGGGCGAATTATTTTATTTTATTTTTTTTTAATATATATATTTTTAGTAGAACAGTAAAGATGATTTTTAGCTGAAACAGTGGTCATAAAATGAAAGTCACTTTGAGAGTCAAAAAAGCATATACAGGCAAGACCAAATTAATACCCGTGGCTCCTGACGATACATTGACGTCTTATGAAGCGAAACGATTGGTCTGTGCAAGAAACTGAACATTATTTCTAACATTATTACCTCTAATTCATAGCCTCACTCAAACGGGAAAATTCTTTTCCACAAACTGCATCTTTCGGATAGTTTGTTTAAATGAACTGGTTCAATTCACTACTTTGTAAATGTAATCACACAATGACATAACGTATATGCAATTATATTATTAAAGCACCCAATAATGATGTGAAACGTGGATGTTTTACATGTCTAGAGCATATGAAGTGAATCAACTTGTCTTCATCAGCTCACCTTTTTACATAAACAATGAGAAACCATAAAAACATTTCATTTTCACTTTCAAGTTGACTGCTACAATATGGCGGACGGCTTACGTATAGCAGCCCATAGAAACAGTCGCTAATGAGGCATCTACGTATATAAATCTATGGTGCCACTAGCCATTGATTTGCATTTTATGAATCACCAAGGACCACATTTTCAGCTAAAAATCTTCTTTACTGTTCTACTGAAGAAAAAAAAAATCATGGATTACCTGAGGGTCAGTAAATTAAAAGCAAATTTTCATTTTTGGGTGAACTATCCTTGTAAACAAAAATAACCATAAGGGTTGAACACAAAGGAACAAAGTGATGTTAAAGGACCACGTGTTACTACAGCGACGGACATGCTACGGTCATGCCGCTACCGACATGCTACTGAGGTCATGCTTACCAGCTTTAGAGAGAGCTTCTCACGGACGAAAAGAGAGAGCGATCGAGGGAATGAACCGAGAGAAGAGAGAAAACATCAGAGGGAGCAACATCAGACCGCTGTACACGTCATACACACGCATGCAGGAGTATTCATGCCTTATGATGACACTGATGAAGCTCACTACATCACAGTTCACTTTTGGCCAGCCGTCAGTATTTTGTGCTCCGTCATAAGACAGATTTCTGCTGGCAGAGCCATGGGAAATTAAGCTGAAAGCCTCACTTTGGCACTTGAACAGAGAAAATGTCACATTAACGGAAGTACAGGCCTTTTATGCGCATTTATATTCCAGAACCTTGAAATATTCCAGAATGTTCTTAACATTTAAAGGGACAGTCCACTAAAAAATGAAAATTCTGTCATCATTTACTTACCCTCATGTCATTCAAGACCTGAATGCATTTCTTTCTTCTGTAGAACACAAAGGAAGGTATTTTGAAGAATGTTGGTAACCAAATGGTTTCTGTTCCCATTGACTTCCATTATATGGACTAAAATACTATGGGAGTCAATGGGAACCAAAACTCTTTGCTACCAACATTCTTCAGAGAAATGAATACGGTTTGGAATGATATGACAGAATGTTCATTTTGGGTTGACTGTCTCTTTAAGGTTAAGTTGATAAATTCAATATTGTAATGTTGCAATTTTTAGCAATATTGTTCAACAAAACCGTTTTACTGCTGTAGCTTGATGCATTTGCATACAAGGAGAAAAATTAGGGTGCAATTTGATTTTATCCATCAGGAATTGATTGGCATTTCTTTCTGATGCAGTGAACTTCAGCAGGTACCAATGAACCAGTTATTACACACAGTGTTACAGGGTCACATGAGGATGACATCATCAGTCCTAAAGCAATAGTCAGCCAATAAACAGAACACATCAGGGATGGGTGTACAAGAGAGAAGACAGAGGAAAGAGAAAGAGAAACATAAATGGGCTTGGATTCTGGGTAATCGTACCTGAGAGGGGATCTCAAAACAAAGCAACTCATGGAGGAAAAGTAGAAGTGTGGTAAAAATGTGAAGTGAACAACTAGTTTTGACTGAACACTTGCGATTACTAAATGATTATTATAATCATAAGAGATTAATAAGAGATTATTTAAACAAAAAACATGACATAAAATGAGACAAATAACTATGCAAATAAAAAATGTTAATATATCATTTAAAAACAAAATATTAAACAATAAAATCTAAATGTAAAGATCATTTTAAAAAAGTATGATTATGAATATAGAATTTAAAATATATATATATATTAAAATATATTAAAATATGCAAAATACATGAAAATTAGGAAGTATATATATATATATATATTTATTTTGTGGACTTTGGAATAAAGCATGGTGATCATGCAAAAAATGTTATTTTATAAAAAATAAAAAAAATACACATGTATAGTTACCTAATTAATGTAAATAAAAAACAACACAGAATATAAAAACAAAATAATAAAAATGAATTAAAATATATAAAAATAGCTAGTTAGTTTGTTTATTTATTGACTGCACTTTGGAATAAAACATACTGATTATGAAAAAAGAGCAACAACCTCTGATTTCGTGAAAACTATTTCTGTGAAGACTTTTCTCTGGACTTTTTCATATTTTAGGGTGCTCAAACTATGGAGCTACTTTCTGAGGTTTTGACAAATGTATAAATGCACTGACAAGACGTAACATGTTTAAAGACTTTTCAAACTCATGAATGCGCCAACAGGATGTAGAATTCAACGCGTTTGTAACGGACATAGATAGTAAATACAGACGGGACTGTTTGTGTGAACAGGATGAACATATAGAGATAAACATCCAATATCTCAAGCAGCGAAATGACACCAAAAGGGGTGAATTCTGAACGTATCATTGTGTGTGAGAAAGTGTTACGAGCACCAGAAGGGTCAAAGATGATCGTGAATGCACAAGGTTCGCATTCAGAAGTCGCACTCGTGACACTTTGAGAATTAACCCCTCCCACACAAGCTGATTTGCTGCCAGAGCGCATGGGCGGAGCCAGGCTACTGGGGTTGCACATGGGAGGCGGGGTCAAAAGCCGGAAGAGCCAATGAGAGAGTCAGTTGGGAATGATGTAACTTTTCTCAATTACAAATGGATTTTAATACCGAATATCAGACATTAACCTCATTCATGGGAAGAATTCAAAGAGATACAAATTAATGAAGAAATTCAGATTTTTTAACAATATCACACTAATTAAAAAAAAAAAAAAAAACACTAAATGAGGTTAAGTCTGTTAAACGTATTTACTCTATTTCAGCTATCATTCAGTCACACACACACACACACACCTCTAAATGTTTTAATAATAATAATCAAAAACTAACCCAAACAGTAAAATAATTATAATATTTTAATAAAAATATAATAAATTGATTTTCAAATATTGCAATTATATATGTAAATATCAAATACACAATTGACTTATTTTTCCAAAGGAATGTGTCCCCAAAAAGAGGTTTTTGTCACATTTAACTCACTTTTATGGATAAATTTGTATATCTAAGTATGTCTAAGTAAACCCACACACACTCTTGCCTCCTCTCACACACTTACGACATATTGCCTGGCCTCGAAAGCATACGTAGGCCGACCGAGAGTCCTCTTCATGATTTCTTTATTATAATAGAGAGACTGGGCAGACTGCAGTAAAGAATAAACCCTAATTAAACACACACACACTCACGCATAACTATACAAACACACACTTCATCACTCTACAAACACACTTTAATACAAAAATATACAATAAAACATTTGTACACTATAGGACAAACACACATACACACTTTTGTGTCAATAAACCTGCATACATATATAATTCAAACACACACACCTAACTATCAGGCACCAAAACAAACTCACAGACACACTGATATTATTCTTCAAAATGTTCTCTGATTATTACAGTCTTACATAATAAATAAGTATGTGACATGCTCTAGTGTGTAAATTACAGTCTACTAGAGTAGCCAGCAAAAAATAACATACATTATTAAAACAAATCCAAATTCTTCAATAACAATGCTCTAAAACACTACCACTAAAGTTTGGGGTCAGTAAGATTTTTTAAATGTTCTTGAAAAAGTCCCTTATGTTCACCAAGGTTGCATTTATTTTTATTAAAAATACAGAAAAAACAGTAATATTGTGAAATATTATTACAATTGAAAATAACTGTTTTCTCTTTGAATATATTGTAAAATGTAATTTATTCCTGTGGTGCAAAGCAGAATTTTCAGCATCATTACTCATGCCATTCAAATCATTCAAGCTGATTCGCTGATTGATTATTATTATTATTATTATCAATGTTGAAAACAGTTGTGAAAACCATTTTTAGGATTCTCTGATGAATAGAAAGTTCAAAAGAACAGTACTTATTCAAAACAGAAATCTTTTGTAACATTATAAATACATTTACTATCAGTTTTGATCAATTTAATGCACTCTTGCTGAATATAAGCCTTCATTTTATTCTGACCTCAAACTTTCAAAGAGTAGTGTACATCACATTATATAAACACATATATTATATATAAGCCGGGAGCACAAATGAAGACAATGAAAGTGTCAAAGACCTTCATATGTTCAAGTTTATTCTTCTGTTTTTAATCATTTGTGTCTATAACATCCTTCAACTGTGATCTGATTCAGCCATCACTGTTGAGTCTGTATATGCTAAAAATATGGACAATAAGCTTCATAGAGCTCTGTCAGCATGATGAACCTTCCTGTTTGACGCATGAATGGCCAAAAATAGGAAACGATAAATCCGTTTTTTTGTTCACTGACCATCAATCCTTTGAAAAGATAAAAAATTTGTGAGATTTGCACAGGGACATGGGAAAGCGGGATTTGCTCCGTTATCTGCTGTGTTTTGTGTCTGTTATCTTGCAAAGTCATTCAAAAGTCTGAATCTCAGCTCGCACATGCGGAAACACGCGGACGGCCTTCCTGAAGGGAAGGTGAATCTGGTCTGACTTTATCAGAAAGTCACATGTCAGCGTGTGTGTAAACAGACAACATTGTTTCTGAGAGTTTGTGTGTGTAATCACATTACTCCGGATAAACCTGTATGTTTGAGCACCCGTTTTTATTTGATCTGTCACCGCAGGGTGCCTTCGACTGGCGCCCCGTGTGTTGAGTGCGTAATTGTGTTTGCACGGATCTGAAAACGTGAGACAGTGAAACCATGGTAAACGCAAACAACCAAACATAAACGAGAGAGAGAGAGAGACAGACAGACTGACAGAGAGAGAGAAAGAGAGGCAGAGTGGATTTCATCGGCTGAGTGAGGAGGAGGAAAAAGGAGCCGAAAGATATAAACAGTTCCACTGCTGCTTCCAGAATCCAAGTCACTGCATGACATCATCGCCTGCGGAATCTGAGTCGCACTGTGACATCATCGCTTCAGAAGCCAATGCTGCCTTCAAGTCCTTCTAAGTCCATATTTAGTCAAACTATTGTAGGAAAAAACATTTCAGTTTCACATTCATTCTCACATTTCCACAAAGAGTTTTTAGCACTAGTGCAACAAAATAAAGGGCAAGGAGTAATATCTTTTAATTTAACATAATTTAATATAATACAATATTCAAATTTAAGCTTTTTTTGGGGGGGGGGGGGGGGGGTCAGTTTTTTTCTAAAATGCTTGCTGTGATGGTGATGACAGCCAAATTGGGGCCTGTGTTTTGTTAACTAAAAATAAAACTATAAAAAAAATTTCATTAATTAAAATTACATTGAAATGAAATAAATATGGAAATAGCATAACAACATAAATATGGACAAGTTAAAATTGTAAAAAAAATATATTTCCTTAGTAACTAACTGAAATAATATGTTTAAGTACTAAAGTTACTAAACCTAAAACTGAAATAAAATAAATAAAAGCTAAATAGAAATATATATAAAAAAATAAAAATAAAAATGACAAAAGCATATAGCTAAAACTTAAACGAAAATACATTAAAAATATAAAAAAAAATATTAAAATAAATATTACAATAAAATAAAAAAAATCAAAATATAAAATTAGAATTAAAATTAGAAGAACATAAAATTACTAAAACTTAAAAAAATACAAAATAAAAATGTAAAAATGTAAATTGAAATACTAAAATTAAAACTGAAATAAAATAAAGCTTAATATAAATATAAAAAAAAATTATAAAAATGTCAAAAGCACATAAATCTTAAAAAAGAATAAAAATTGAAAAAGAAAAAGAATGAAAATATAAAATCTAATTCAAAATAATACTAAAATAACACTGATTCTTGGTTATAAAAACACAAATTGTAAACATAAATATCAAATTTATTCTAAATTTATTTTATTCAGATTTACAGTTATTAACAGTATTATAAATGAATAAATATAAATAAATTAATATTATTGATATGTCTATAATACTATAGATATATTATAGATAAATATATATTTTTTTATAATATAACCACTGTATTCTATCCATTAAAACCAGAATTACTGCCAAATAAATAACATAAAATAAAAAAATGAATGAATATAATCTTGTTTTCCTCATGAAATCATCTTAGAGCACAGAAAAATCCCCCTAACTGAGGAATCACCTAAATATGATTATTCAGTCATGACTTAAAAGCAGCATTAGTCAAATCAATGGGCTGTTTTGCATTTGGATGACAACGCAAAAAAACACCTCAAAATGATCATTCGGCTCCTTTTTCTTCATGCAAATGAACACTGACATGACAGCACAGGTGATGGCAGGCCCAGAGCGGCACACACACACACACACACACACACGAACACGCATGTGGAAGACGTGGATCGCCAGCATGCACGGATACTTACCCCACGCCGGAGGCTCCTGAGGCAGTGCATTTTGGGCTTGGAGGTCATGAGGTCGTTGAATCGGTGGGACAGGGGCTCCTTGGACTGTTTGGGGGTCTGGGGAGTGGGGCAGGGGTCAGGGGTCACAGCAGAAGGTGAGGGAGGGTCAGGGGGGGGCTGGCGGGGTACGGGGGACGTTAACAGGGACATAAGCTACCGGTAAGACATGAGCCACAGAGCAGCGACCAGTGAGTGAGAGAGGTTTACAGAGAGAGAGAGAGAGAGAGAGAGAGGGTGGGGACCAAATCGATCCGGAAAGAGGTAAACAAAAAGGAGGGGGAACACAAAACAAGAGAAATAAGGACCCAAAAATGAAACTAATTAATCAATTAATCTATTAATTGAACAAAGGAGAACGCAAACTTAATGGAACGTAAAGAAACGGCAACTGAAAGAAACGCTGCTGCAGCTGTGGTGTTATTAACCCTGTGAGCGAGAGAGTTAGTGCGTTAAACTCTGTTCTGTACATCAGGGGTCACATGCAGGGGTCAGATCACTGCAGAACCATTTAAAGGGACGGTTCACCCAAAAATCAACATCACGCCAATGGCTGTCGGTCTTCCGTGGAACATAAAAGCGGACGTTTATGCTGCTTTTTCAATGAAATGGAAGTGGATGGGGACCATGGGCTGTCAAGCTTCAAAAAATGACAAACAGCTCTGTAAAACTAGTACATATGACTATATTCCAGGCCTTCTGAAACCAAACAATAGCTTTGTGTGAGAAAAAGACCTAAAGTAATGATTCACTAATAATCTGTCACCGATAATTCACTTTTTTGTCAGTTAAGTTTAAATTTTAACTACTTTATTGCTAAGATTGCATGATATAACAATAATAATATTACTGAAATAATTAATTAATACATTTTATATCTATATATGAAGTCAATGTATGTATATCAATATATTATGAAGAAAGAAAGAAACAAAATAATACATTTATTTATTTACTTATTTAAAAATAAAAATATTAGCTGAGCAATTTTTAAAAATTATATCAGAAAAATATATATATATTAGAAAACAATTCTGAAATTATAAAATAAAATGTAAATAAAAATGAACAAGTGTGCGTGTGTTTGTGTGTATTAGTCATTTTTCAATACATTATGAAGAAAACAATAAAAATAAAATAAAAATAAGATTTAAACATTCAATACATTACAAATAAAAAATACTGTAATATATGCACATGGACGGACTTTGATTATACTGATCAAGTAGTTGGTTTCTGAGGGTGTGCAGCTGAAAAATGAATTTTGCTGCAGTTGATGAGTAACTGTCTTCCACCAGTAACATCTGCATTTGATCAGTTTTTTAAGAACTATAAATCTCTGGCAGTTTGTCCAAGTATTTCTCGCTTTTGTCACTTTTTGAAGTTTGACAGCCATGGCCACCTTCCACTTTCATTGCATGGCAAAAGAGCAGCATATATATTCCTTTTCTCTTTTTGTGCTCCATGGAAGAAAGTCAGTCAATGAGGGTGAGCAAATGATGACAGCGTTTTGATTTTTGGCAGAACTGTCCCTTTAACAAACATTGCATGCACAGCACACACACACACACACACACACACACACACTCCTCTAAAGCACAAAAACTGATTTCAGGTCAAGCATTCACTCTTTCTCTCTCTCTTTCACTTTCTTATTAGCGAGCTCTCCAAAGCGTAATGGAGAAATTAATGAACGTGCGTTCTGGGAGAGCTCACTTTAACAGTTCAGTTCCCAACAGACTAGACAACCTGCTAAAACATCACAGAAAAAATCTGCCCTCTATGCATTAGGAAAAACCGAGATAAGCCGAAATCTACACAAGTGTGCCCAATACCACAGGAAATCAAAATTATGTGTGCAATAATGCACTTACAATGGAAGTCCATGGCGCAATGTGTTGCATCACCAGAAGTAGTCCTACCACTAAAAGGTTGATTTACACAACTTTACAGCTCAAATAACATATTTTGTACAAAATAAATAACTGCTTCAGCATACATATGAGCTGCACATTTTTGCTTTTAACCCTTCCAGAATATCTTGCCCTATTTTAGTATTATTTATATACTATTACAGCATTAAAACATTAATTAATATTTTGAATTGGCTGTCATTTTTACATTTTCATTTCAATTGATTTGATTAATTTTATGTGCTACTGTCATTTTAATTGGTAATTAAAATAGCTAAATCGATAAAACATAATTAAATAATAATAACGGTAATAATTAAGAAAAATAAGTAAACTGTAATTAATTTAATTAATTATTTGATTAATAATTTTCATATTATTATTTCGTTTTAGTAATTTAAGTATGTCAATCTGTTTTATTTCAGTTAGTTCCCAAGACAATTTTCTTTTTAATTTAGGTGTAATATATTTAATATTTATATTTTGTTTTTTTTTAATATTTAAGTTCTCCTTAACAATACTTCTGGCCGACAGACTTCCCATGTAAGAGCATTACTGTAAACAGCATTTCTCCTTGTTTTTCCAAAGTTGAGCTGATTTCCTGTGGTAATCGACAGCATGTCACAGATGCTGCCAACACAGCTTAACTCGTACTGAACCCAGAAGATTCCTATAATCCTTACCATCATACATAAACACAAGAACGATTACAACATCTAACCCTCTAGAACATTCTAATTGTGTCAATATCATCTGCTTTCATGCATAAACACCACTAATCAGATACAGTTCTGCATGAGATGTGTGTGCGTTTAGTGTTTAGATGACTGTTACTGGATGTGGTTTCTAAGTAAAGTCTCCTAATAATGTTTTGTGTTATTCCTGACCACAAACAGACACTTTACACACACAAAGCACACACAAGATAGACATGAACTGACAAACACAGGCTATGATTGGAACAGCATACTACATACTTCTATTACTATTCAGGCACTATGTGCAATATGCAAATGTCCTACATTTGCCAAAATGCGCAGCATACAACAAAACACACCACATGGAACATGATATCCCATAACGCAATGCCCAAAAGTTCCATTTCCAGTGTGAAGAGAATATAAATTGCAGTATTTCACAGACTGCCACATTTTTACACAAAACTGAAGGGCAATAAATGCACTAAAAATGCAAATAACCATATTTAATTCTCATATAAAATCTGGATGCCACTTGCTGAATTAAATATGGTGTGATCAGATCATGTGAGCACAATATATATTGTAATGTTTTGCATAAATTAAAATAAATGTATTATGTATTTGAAAGTCTCTTCTGCTCACCAAGGCAGCATTTATTTGATAAAAAATACAGTAAAAATAGCAATACTGTAAAATATTATTACAATTTAAAACAACTGCTTTCTATTGTAATATATTTTAAACTATAATTTATTCCTTTAATGCAAAGCTGAATTTTCAGCATCATTACTCCAGTCTTCAGTGTCACATGATCCTTCAGAAATCATTCTAATATGCCGATTTGCTGCTCAAGAAACATTTCTTACTATTATTCAAGCCGAAAACAGTCGTGCTGCTTCATATTTTGGTGTTTTCTTAATATTTTGTGTATTCTGAATGAACAGAAAGTTCAAAATAACAGCATTTATTTTAAAATATAACATTATAAATGTCTTACCTATCACTTTTAATCAATTTAATGCATGCTTGCTGACTAAAAGTATTCATTTCTTTCGTATTGACCCGAAACTAACCAAACAGTCATAAACAGTATACAGTATACACTGCACAGTATGACATTCCGCCCATAGCCACACAGACACACCTCATTAAATATGTATGACAGTGTTAATGCTCACATCCTGGTCCTGCGAGGTTAGGCGGGGTTTGGACTGAGCATGCTCAGTAAGAGCGGAGCCTTTGACACAAATGTCAAAGGTCACAAGAAGACAGAGGAAGACGAGGAAAAGGAAGAAGAATGTGGTTACCATGAGAACAGCACTGATGGGCGGCCGGAGAAGGAAGTTACTCTCGGTTTGAAAGGACGACACAGGAATAAAGGCTTTAGAGTTACATTTCTCTGCAAAGGTCAAAGGTGAGGCCTCTCGGGCCGGTGCATTAGTATGTTATCGGTGAAGCGTCAGGATGAACGTGGAACACTTGTATTTTCGTGCAGGTGAACACAGGGAAGGGAAAGGAGAACGATGGTGGCAAACGAATAACAGCATCTACAAATACTACAATAAAACTACACAAATTCAAACTAATAAACAAGCACAAACTAAAACAAAAACACATGAAACAATCACTCTCATGAGGTATCAGATCAGTCTGTGCTGTTGATATTTACTTGAGTTTTGTTTTCAGTCAGATCGAAGTAACTGCGAGCGAATGTGACGCCGGTGTGTGTTACCTTGTTTTTCTTAATGAAAGGCCAGAGAGTTTTGCTCTTGCCCTTGCTGGAACGGTCCGCTTTGTTGTCCGAGCGTGAGTTAGTGAGGCTGGTCTCAGACACCGTCCTCTTCATCGCCTGACCGTAGTCTTCAAACTCCACATCGCCAGGAGGCTCGAACCCAGACTTATACGACTCTATGACCTGAGAGGAGTCCTGCGGGGAAAGACAGCACAGATAGTCTTACTGTGTGATTTTAGTTTCAATTAATATTTTGAATTAGATTCGTTTTTTAGTTAAAATTTTAGTCATTTTATTGTGTTTTTATTTATATTTATTATATTTTTAGTACTTACACTTGTACTTCAAACGTTTTAGCACTTTAAAAAATGTTGTCTTAGCAACTAGTTAAAATATAGCTGGTTATATATACATAATTAATTACTATATTTTTTATTTATACATATAATATATATTTCATTTTATTTCAAGTAACAAAAATGATTTCAGTTTTGGTTAATGATAATAACCCTGCTTTGAAAATAACCTGAAAATATGCTCATTGGTATTGCTACAAAACAAACCCTTCCCAAAAATATTTTTCTTTTTGAGGATGCCTCTAAAAGGAGGTTTTGTCAGATTTAGGTCATTTCTGGAGATGCTCTGTCCTAAGAAGCTACTGTATAGTCAGAGACAAAAACCACTTGCAGTTTCATATGCTGAATATTATATCTATATCTCAATACATAATTTCTGCAACTGCATTGTCAGTAAATAATTAAAAAGACAGAAAATATACATTAAAAACATTTCATTTCAGGACTACATCCGAGGAGATTTTAGAGTTTTTATAGACTGCATATTTAATTTGTCTCAAACAATAATAAAGCTGTAAAGGACAAATAAAGTACAAAGCCTTCAATATGTCATATTGTGTCACTATTACGTAGATCCTTATTTCAAAATTATATTATTGAAAATATGTCTTTCCACAAATTTCTATTACATAAATCTAAACGTGAGCTAAGTTTGGAGTCAGTAAGATCTTTTTCTTTTTTTAATACTTTTTTTTTTTATTTGCCAAGAATGCATTAAATTGATCAAAAATAACATTTTTAATGTTACAAAAGATTTCGATTTCAAATAAATGCTGTGCTTTTGAACTTTCTTTTCAGCAAAAATTCATGAAAAAATTAAGAAAAAAAAGTTGCAGCATAACTGTTGATGATAATAATAAATGTTTCTTGAGCAGCAAATCAGCATATTAGAATGATTTCTGAAGGATCATGTGACACTGAAGACTGGAGTAAAATAAATGACATTTTACAATATATTCAAATTTACAGTTTTACTGTATTTCTAATCAAATAAATGCAGCCTTGATGAGCACAAGAGACTTCTTTTAAAAACATTAAAAAATCCTACTAACTCCAAAAACTTTTAAACAGCAGTTTTAGACATTTCACAGCCTTGTTTTATGCATTTCCTCTTCTATGAAAATGATGCTACTTGCGTCATATGAAGGATCGGGTATCAGTGATTTATGATAATCTATTCCATTTGAATAAACAGCCAGAGATTGATCCTGGATCAGTGTTAGAATCAGTAATAGGGTCAGTAATGTCTTGTTGCGTTTCTAGGTATTTCAGACAGAGAGGGGTGCCAGACCCGTCACGAATGAGTCTGTATGAGTGTGTTACTAACATTCTTGGGTTCGATGGACTCGGCCGCTTGTGTTATTCCATCCAGGCATTTCCCGATGATGGGCAGAATCTGTCGGTCGACCTCTGAAAACGTCTTCAGCGACTCGCCCATTCGCTCTATCCTCTTCTCCTCCATCGCCTGGATCTTCTGCTCACGACACACACACATACAGAGTTATGTTACTGCGAGATCAGGAATTGCACCATGCAAATCGCCTTTTGGGGTGTGTTTATGCTGTTACCTTATTTGCATAATTCACAATAGTGAATTCAGAAATAATGCAGCCGGTGCATGCAAATAAATGATGATATTAGAAGCTATTCATTCTCAGTGGATGTTTCTATGTGTGTGTTTGCACCTGGAAAATATTAGGGATGATGGTGTAATAATGTTCGTTCTGTTCCTGGTTGAACTTCTGCAGGTATGAGGAATATTCATTCTTGCTGTCAGAAGCCATCTGGTGTCTCATCTGAGCCTGCTGCCGTGCCTGAAAGACAGAGAGGATGAAATATTACCGATTATGCAGTATCATTTGATTAATTATACACCTAAAAACACACAAACTTAAACACATGCAAGCCTACACACGATTTCACAATTTTTTGCATCTTCCTACATCCTTGCGACAACATTCACATTCAAAATAATCATGCATTTGCGTGATTTTCTAAAGTTGTAACCAACTCAAACATGTCTTATGTTGAATATTCAGTTATGCAGAATGAGATTTTTAACCAACGAGATTTCATAGTAGGCAGGGCTACCTGGTGCAATGATGCAGAAATCAATAAAAAAAATACAAAAACTCATTTAAATGGATTTATCGCTGTGACTAGGAAATGTAGAGCACTTAAAATAACACTTTTGATTTCACACTCGATGACTTTCCCTAAATTTACTCACAAACCTCAAAATGCACCCGCACTGACTCACATCAGAATATAAACACTTTTAGCCTGATTCACACAGGTGTGTTTATATCTATAATACACACTTACATGTCAAATGCCAGATATTACATGGGTGTGAAAATCTAAAAGAAAACTACAAGATATAAACAGCCTACACAAGTTCTTGTGGGTTGAAGAAATACATAAATGCATGCTGCTGAAGTAAATGCAATTCTAAAGTATACTAATGCATTTTAATGCACATCGTTTAAGTGAGAGGACGACACAGAGAAAGCAGTGTCATGTTAACCACATCCTGATCCGATTCTAGGAAATCACTCCGGTTAACCTGTGGTTCAGTGTTGCCATGGAAACGCTCAAACTTCACCAGCAGCTCAGCAGCAGCAGACGTGTGCATGAGCCGACGGGAAGTTCAGAAAAATACCCCCCAAAATTACATTTGCACCAAATGAAAATGTATCAAAACGATTTGTAGTTGTATTTAATTAGATTAGAGTGATCTGTGTCTTAATATCACTGCTTGTGCATTCAATTTTTTTTTTCTTAAATGTAAGAATATTGCATTCAAATATTTACATAATATTTAGAATATATAACATATATTCATTTAGTTTATGTATTTTTTTATGTCATGCAAAATCAAATAAATAAAATCTACAATATATAAATAAATGTAATAGAATAATATATTTTGTATTATTTCTATTATTATTTTTTAATTGTATATTTTTTGTAATGAAAACGCACATTTCATATTATAAATTAGAAATATTATTCAAGTATTTAAATGAGCTATTCTTACATTTTAATTTTCTTGTATTTAATAAAAAATTAAAGCAGTGAGTGATATAACTTTATACAAAATAAAAAATAACATACAAAATATAAATAAATATAAAATAAAAATAGTATTTTATTATATTATATTAAAATGCACATTTCATTTTGTATATCATATTATATTCATATTTATGATTAAATATTAAACTAAATATTACTATTAAATATGTAATATTCATACATTTAAATATTCTTATATTTAAGAAAAAAATGTAATGGACAAGCAGTGATTATAATTATAAATAATATAATTACTAATTACTAATTGACTAATTATAAATAATATAAACAAACTGATAATAATATAAACAAATTACACATATATATATATATATATATATATATATATATATATACAGAGAGATAGAGAGAGAGAGAGAGCTAGATAGATAGATAGATAGATAGATAGATAGATAGATAGATAGATAGATAGATAGATAGATAGACAGATAGATAGATAAAAAAATACTACAGCAGTTTTATTATTATATTATACAATACATATGTATACAATTATATTAAATTATATTATATTACATTTTTTCAATATTTTGTAAAACTTGAACACATTGCAACCACCAGATACTGATGATTCCTAAACACGCACAAACACACACCTCCTTCATAAACTGTGATATGATGAGCTGACATTTATATATGGACCAGCAGAACAGGAAGCTTTGAGGTTTACATCTTTAAATATTCATGCCTGGAGCGATGTGACTGGTGGAGCAGCAGCGCAGACAAACTTTAATCAAGCTTGTGATTGGGTGGCCGTTCAGCAGGTGTGTCGTGTGGGCGTGGCCATGGCTGGACAGGAAGCAACAGTGTCCCGACACACAGACACAGACGCACACACACAGACCTGCCGCTGTGCACCTACCTTATGGTAACATCGCTTCAAGGCATGATTTAGAAAAAACACATATATATTAGTTAGCTTAGGCTGCTAATGAGTTAGTACTTAAATCTACACTTTAACATGAAAGTAATATCCGACACAAACCGCTCGACAACACATCAAATGAAGGCAAACAAACCAACATGTGTCAAAACCACACGACCCTTGAACACATAAACAGAGCTGCTGCGTTCATGACATACAAGCACACTGCTTAATACACACTATTTAAAAAACTAAAATATGTTCAACAGTGTATTAGTATGCAATTGTAACTAAATCTATCATATAGTAACTTGCAAACTGCCTTATTATTGTCAAAAAACATAATTATGTTGCATGTTTATTTCATCATCTCCGCATATTTAAATCAGTATTGTGTAAAACATGTCAGACTTTTGGAAGTCTGAGCTTTGTCAAATCAAAAAATGAGTCATGACAGAAATAAAAAGTGTGGTTTGTGTTACTTTCGGTTTATGTGTCTCAGTGTAAATAAAAGAGGAAGTCAAGATGCATTGCATTGTGGGATGCAGTACTCTGGTTATATGCATCGTCCAGGTATTCCAAGCACTCATAATCCAAATACTGTACATAGTATGCATACTGTAAACTGCAGAAATAGTATGCTACTCTAAATGCAGTCGCTGACTAATTGAGCCAATGCAGCTGTTGTACCTTTACTGACCCTGAAACGTCTGCGTTTTTCATTAACGGAAGAGATCTAAAAGATTGGCTTTGGCTTTGCATTGGGCTTTTTGGATTCTCATGCATGCTACCTGAAAGATCTCTGGAGCTCTTCACTATCTGACCGTTAAATGACAAAAAATGCTCTCTGGACTCCTGGAAGCAGGAGCTCTTTTCCACATCTGAATACTTTGGAAATTTCTTTTTGTTCAACTCAAGCTATCACAGAGACATCTGCCCAGCACTTGCTCTGGAACAAAGAACGATTAAAAATGAGTAAAGAGAACGTAGGCGATGTTGCCTGTCCTGTGTGACTCCACAGTCCTACACACACACACACACACACGGTCGAGTTTCCACACAGTGCCACGGCAGCAGTGTGAGACAGTGATGGATGTGTTAAGATGAAGTGAAAGGAAAAACAGACACATGTGAATCACTCGGGCTGTATCAGTTTATCACTTCTTCATCTTATATAATCCAAACTGAAACTAAATAAAACTAAGTGAGATGATGACAGCAATGAAATCATGATCAGATTGATTATAAAATTTAGTTTCATTCAGCTGACACAAAAACTAGCTATCTATCTATCTATAATTTTTATTAAGCATATGGTAGACAGAACAATAGATTGGAGAACAGACAGACAGAAGGATAGACAGATAGATAGACAGACAGACAGACAGACAGACGGATAGATAGACAGATAGATAGACGGATAGACAGATGGATAGACAGACAGACATATAGACATATAGACAGACAGACAAAG